>JARQZK010000724.1:540000-795000 GCA_030704885.1 Cynegetis impunctata
CAAGTTTCTATTCTATTTTTACTGTTATATATATATATATATATATATATATATATATATATATATATATATATTATATATATATATATATATATATATATATATATATATTTATATATATATATATATATATATATTATATATATATATATATATATATATATATATATATATTTTATATATATATATATATATATATATATATATATATATATATATATATATATATATATACAGGGTCACTCACGGTGGATGGTAGGTTAGACGTTTACGGAGAACGGGACATGAGATTATTCTGAAAATTTGGTTTCATGGGTAATTGATTTTGCTCTATCGATCTAAAATAATAGTGGCGCTGCGGCGTTGCTGCTTATACTAAAAAGTAGCAGCAACTGTGAAATTTCAAATTAGTCACCCTATATATTATTCCATTTTTTGCTTCTCTACCATTTTCCAAGTGTTTTTGTATGATACTTCCCTCTATCTATCTCCAGAGGTTTTCGAGAAATTAAATGGTTTCCTTATTTTTTGTGCAAAACATAGCTTCATTTAAATGATCATTACTAAGGTATTCAGATTCATAGGACGCTGAAATTTTAGGTGTAGTTTACCAAGTTCCGACGTATTGGGAATATTCTAAGGAATTTGTTCTCCATTATACAGGGTCCTTCAAAATTTGCGATTTTAACGATAAATACAAAAATAGTGAAAAGTGCATTTTTTCAAATATAATACCCTGTATATTATTGAATATCTCGAAAGAAAATTGAAATCTCTTTCAAATGATGTATCATGTTCCTATACCTAAAAAGTCAGGTGTCCGAAATAAAAGCAAGTTTCTATAAAAATCGGATTATTTAGCCATATTTTGTATTAGGTAGCTATGAAATGCCAAGAAAGATGTCATTATGAGAATTTGACAACTAGTCCATCAACAATAACTATTCTCATGAAGTTTTGATGAAGTTATTTATTGTACATGGTCAATGTGACAAAATAATAGCACGAACATGCAGAAAATTCGATGAAATGTATACCTATTGACAACCACTAACCGAGAGAGAATTTGTACTTTTTTTTAAGTTATTGCCTTCCATTTTGATAATTTTCAAATCAAATTTTCGATAATGAACGCGCAAACGTTTTATTGTTGATGGACTAATTGTCAAATTTTCATAATGACATCTCTCTTGACATTTCATAGCTACCTAATACAAAATATGGCTAAATAATCCGATTTTTATAGAAACTTGCTTTTATTTCGGACTTTTTAGGTATAGGAACATGATATATCATTTGAAAAAGATTTCAATTTTCCTTCGAGATATTCAATAATATACAGGGTATTACATTTGAAAAAATGCACTTTTTACTATTTTTGTATTTATCGTTAAAATCGCAAATTTTGAAGGAGCCTGTATAATGAAGAACAAAGTCCTTTGAATATTCCTAATACGTCGGAACTTGGTAAACTACACTCAAAATGTCAGCGTCTTACGAATCTGAATACCTTAGTAATGAACATTTAATTGAAGCTATGTTTTGCACACAAAAATAAGGAAACCATTTAATTTCTCGAAAACCTCAGAAGATAGGTATAGGAAAGCATCATACAAAAACAATTGGAAAATGGTAGAGAAGCAAAAAGTGGAATAATATATAGGGTGTCTCGTTTGAAATTTCACAGTTGCTGCTACTTTTTAGTATAAGCGGCAACGCCGCAGCGCCATTATTATTTAAGATCGATAGAGCAAAATCAATTACCCATGAAACCAAATTTTCAGAATAATCTCATGTCCCGTTCTCCGTAAACGTCTAACCTACCATCCACCGTGAGTGACCCTGTATATATATATATATATATATATATATATATATATATATTATATATATATATATTTATATATATATATATATATATATATATATATATATATAATTGGAAAAACACATGTTCGATTTTAACGATTATTATATTTGACTCTATGACGCAGCGTTTCACCACACGGTAGCTTCTTCAGATAGAATGAAATACTTAAATTTCGGTATCTTAGTTTTACATAAAATTTTCTTTTACCTATTTCATTCTAGGGCTTCCCAAAAGTTCAATTTCAATCCTCTTTTCTCCCTATGTTAAATATGGAAATGTTTATTAATTGTAAATGAATGATTCTCATCTAGCAAATGATTGGAATAATTAGAATCTCTCTCAATGTTTACGAAGCGGCGCTCATGTTCTTCAATTATTTTTTTCGAAATTTCTATGTGTTCTACCTATATACATTTTGTTACAATTACCACATGATAATTTGTAGACATGCGATTGTAGGAGTTTATCCGTTTTTGATTCATTGATTTTTATAAATTGACCTGAAGAATTGTTTGTAAATTGAATTGTGAAAAAATTGATGTTAGTTTTTCACTAGGGTTGCCTATATAAGTTATAATACTGAATTTGTTTTCATCATCCTTGGATAGCTAATTGAAATGTGTTTTCCTAATAATATTGTTATGGGTTTTTAACAACCATTTATTCAATATAAATATATATATATATATATATATATATATATATATATATATATATATCTTTATATATATATATATATATATATATATATATATATATATATATATATATATATATATATATATATATATATATATATATATGAGTGCAATTGCCCATTTATTCTGGAAAAATACGACATTAACAAAGAACGAAAAATAATTAACAATCAGCTCATGGTAGAATTGAATAAATTGATAAGTTATCGGAAATAATGAGATTTCGATATAGAACTGTAAGTGATTTCATAACTTAGATAAATAAATTGTTTACAGAATTTTCCTGTTTTAACAACGAACAGACTTTTTCACGAGAATAGTACATATCAAAAATGTATCAATTTAATCACTAATACCTGCATCTAACCAACTCTGAATTACCAATTTACCTTCACAACTCATTCGAAACGCGCAAATCAAAGTACCTACTTAATACTTCATTAGATGCCTAATGACTGCATTAATCATATTTTTATTTCGTAATATTTTTCTGATTACAACTATAAAATATTTTTAGATACTTACCGTCTTCAATATTCACTTTTATTGTCCAATTTTACTGGAGTATACATTACTGCTCATATTTTAGTACTTTGTTTATTATAGTCGTAAGAATTTTTTCTTTTCTTATTATTGAGATTATTTTGTTGTCGGAGTAAATAGAAAAATTAATAAATCAACAATAAATATCAGATTGAATTAGAAACTTGTTTGATTACGGGAAAAATCTTGATTTCAAGAGCAAAATGGGCTACTTTCAATGCAGCTCATTTGGAGGATTGCTTATCATTGTTATTTTCACAAGACCATTTTTGGCCTTACATTCATCAATTGCTCCCAGTTATTCATTCTGTATATAAATAGTTTTGTCTTTCTTTAATACATATATATCAAAACAACTTGAAAACTCATAAAATTCGCAGTCTTCTTCGCTTCATTTGGATGAAAATTTGTAAAGAAAATTACCTGAAACTCTCAGAAGAACCCATCATCTTGAAATCGTAATACTCAAACTAAATTATTGAAATAACTTCCTTACTTTCAGCTACTGTTGTGTCATATAACTACTAAAATTTAAACAGTGAATATAAACCTAAAAACCTCTCTAAATATCTAATATTCCATTACGTGGTCCCAGTTAAATCAGCCAACAAAAACAATTGAACTGCACATTACCTAAAGAATAAATACTGAAACAAGCCAATCAAATATCGAAATCTAACATCTATGTAACGAAGTATTCATCATTTTCTATTTCTATCACACTGAAGCTCACCGAAAAATTATTATCTACAATGTTGTACGTAATCTATAATTAAATCTACGTAGATGAATTCACCCAAGATGAGTCGTTATCTCTTGTCGACTTTCAGCACGAAAACTTTTCCAATTATACACAGTGATTTGCTGTAATTTTCAGTCGTTCTTTTGCTGCTTTTCTGTGCCACTAATAAAAATCTAACGCATGCCCCATGCTGTGTGGACAAGGAAAGTATCGCTTGATACCGTGACGGACCTTGTGGTAGAAGATCGCGTCTGTGGTGTGATTTTGTGGTTGGTTTAAACAGCGTGTTAGAAGAAATAAGGCGACGTTCACAAATCTACAACATATAGATATCAAAAACTGCGATATGATGATGAGGAGGGAGGGAGTACCAATCAATAGATGTTATTTGCGGGCAGTTTAAAAAAATAAAAACTCTGATATATTGAAGGTAATGAGAAATACTCATTGACTGATGTCTATACTACATGACACATTTGAACAAGTGTTTAATAATTGAAAATTATCAAAGAATATTCGAAGTGGGATGATCCCCAAGACCGGGTATTCACTTCAATTCAAGAATAGCAGATAAATCGATGATATTAGCAGGTTTTCACTTTGAAAACCTGCTTATATATATATATATATATATATATATATATATATATATAATATATATATATATATATATATATATATATATATATATATATATATATATATATATATAATATATATATATATATATATATATATATATATATATATATATATATATATATATATATATATATATAATGATTTACTTGAATTGTTGTTGCCTGCGAACTATTTTTAACTTTTTGATAATTATTGAAACTTTTCAAAAAGTTTTGATGCCGTGGCGAAACGTCAACTTTTTAATAAAATCGAGTTTTTTGAGATTCACTAAGCCTGTTATTGCTAATAATTATCAAAAAGTTATATATATATATATATATATATATATATATAATATATTTATATATATATATATATATATATATTTATATATATATATATATATATATATATATAATATATATATATATATATATATATATATATATATATATATATATATATATATATATATATAATGTTCGTATGTATGTACTTGTACTTATGTATTTTAGCGTTGTTTACACGATAACGCAATTTTGAAGCAATAGGGTTGAGAGTTTGTGAATAGGTAGTTTCGTATGATATCCTGGATGGAATTGTTTTTGGTTTGAATTGGTTGGGGGGTTGACCCCCCTGAGGAAAAAGTAAATCTTGTTACACGATAACGGTCGCAATTTTGAAGAAATAGGGTTGAAAGTTTGTAAATAGATAGTTTCGTATGATATCTTGGACGGGATTGTTTTTGGTCTGAATTTGTGGGGGTTGACCCCCCTGGGGGGAAATATATCTTGTTTACACGATAACGGTCGTAGCAATAGGGTTGATAGTTTGTTAATAGGTATTTTCGCATGATATCTTGGATGGGATTGTTTTTGGTTCGAATTGGTTGAGGGGTTGACCCCCTGGGGAGATAAATCTTATTTACACGACAGAAGGCGCAATTTTGTAGTAATAAGGTTGAAAGTTTGTATCTAGATAGTTTTGTATGAAATCCTGAATGGGATTAGTTTTGGTTCGAATTGGTTGGGGGGTTGACCCCCTGGGGGAAGAGATCAATCTTGTTTGCATGATAAAGGTCGTAATTTTGGAGTAATAGGGTTGAAAGTTTGTAGGTAGGTATTTTCGAAAGATATCTTGGATGGGATTGGTTCTGGTTCGAATTGGTTGGGGGTTGATAAAGGGCGTAATTTTGGAGCAATAGGATTGAAAGTTTATGAGTAGGTAGTTTCGTATGATATATTGAATGGGATAGGTTTTAATGCGATTTAGTTGGGGGGTTGACCCCCCAGGGAAATGAATTTTGTTTACACGAAAGAAGGCGCAATTTTGGTACCATAGTGTTGAAACTTTGTAGGTAGGTAGTTTCGTACGATATCTTGGATGGTATTTATTTCTATATGAATTGGTTGGAGGGTTGACCCCCCGAGGAGGAAATAAATCTTGTTTACACGATGAAGGACGCAATTTTATAGAAATAGGGTTGAAAGTTTGTAAGTACATACTTTCGTATGGTACCTTGGATGTGATTGGTTTTGGTATGAATTGGTTGGGCGGTTAATACCCCCGGGAAGAAATAAATATGGTTTACACATTAGAGGGCGCATTTTTTTAATTTGGAAAAAAAATCATAATTTATTGAATATATTTTTTAAACTGGATACGTTATGAAAACCTGCTCTTCTTATGCAGCTCGCGGCGATAGAGTTTTTAAAAGTGTTCTCTAGTCCTCTCAATAACAGCAATACTGCGGTTGATAAAGATCGCGAATATCATAGATCTTAAGGTATCGAGGGCATTATAAGGATAATAACGCTTGAGGTCGATGGTGTGTTATAAGTTCACCGAAAGCGTTATCCTCATAATACACAAGGTGCTTTCAACGGTGATGGCTGACTAAATATTTTTAATTTGGAAAAAATCTAATTCAAAACAAATTAGGTAGGTACTAGCAATTACCAGAAGAAATAGCCTTAACGTAATGACGGTTACTTTGGTTGTAAGTTGTTATTTGTCAATAAGACAGCACATACAAATAATTTTGTTATTCTTGCATAAAAATGTCCGAAATTGAAGGAAATACGAATCTCCCCAAGGTATTTTACTAAAAGCAGCTGAAGCTGTTGATGCGCTTGTGCCAGACAAAACTAGGCAGATTTACGAAACAGTTTTGATGGCTTATTTTCAAGATTTGTAAGAGTCATATTCTCCCTATTCCCTTTAGACAAGGTTCTTAATCAAGAACTAATAGTTTATAAGAAAATAAAAACCAATGAAAAGTTTTCTGTGCTACAGTTTTTGAAACAAATTGGGAAAAATTATTCGCCTATTTTTTTCTGGCACAAGCGCATCAACAGCTTTATCAGCTTTCACGAAATTATCGTGGGGAAGATTCTACCTCGGACATGATTTCACAGGATTGATTTTATAGGAATAAGTAACGATTCAGGATATATCTGACTAACCCCTTGGGATTATTAAAATTATAACATCTGTTACTCTTTAATTGAATAGAACTACCCGATGTTGAGACTTCCTTTGAAGGCCATCTACTGATTTTCATTAAGAAACCTTTCTATTACCTGAAATATATTCATTTCAATACACATTTTAAAAGTCAATCAAATATTGACTAAGTACATCGTTTAGAAACCTGAAAGATACATAGGAAGTGACAGAGTATCTGATGCGTGAATTCACTATTCATGTTGAACATTACTAGAGGATCATTAATTTCTTGCCGAATGAGTTAAATCATTCTTATGATAGTAAGAACACAACAAAGGTACTTCAGAGAAATGCAAGGCTTTGCTCTTTCAATACATATCCAATTATTTTTTTTTAAATTGATGAGGCCGTTACTCGATTAGAATCAATTGGTAACATGTTTGAGAATGAATGTTTCATTTCCCAAACATATTAACATCTCCAATCCCTTTAGGCCAAGCTACAGAGATTTAGAATGAGCATTTTGTGCAAAAAAAGTGTTAGAAGGAAATCAGCTCCGCCATTGTTTGTAAAATAGTTCCACATGATATAGCGATATGTTTTTCACTCGACTTTATTATTTATATCTTTGTTATTAACAATTTTATGCTTTTTTTGCTTATAAAATTGAAACTATCAGAGAGATCGTGATGGTGTCAATAGACTTATTGTAGAAAATGAAAAGACGAAAAGAATGAGAGGTGGATGACTCGATCAGGCACTTAGTCTATGGGAAAATCGAAAAAAACCGGCCAAAGTGCAGTTTTTTCAAAAATTCATAACTCGATTATTTTTTGAGTTGAAGCGTAGATCCTCCGGTTAGTATTATTTATCAATATAAACTTAATTTGTGGGGAGAGCAGGAAATGTCTGATGCATAGTTTGCGATCTGTGGCCATTTGAATATTTTACTATGCAATTTTCCAGCAGACCTGAATGCGACAGGTATGGTCCGATGTCAATTTACTAAAAAGATTTTGAAAGTAGAATTCTCATAGTTCAAAACGTTCATCTTGGTTTCACACGAAAACGCTGAGAAATATAAAGCTGAACATGACGAAAAAGGGCCGAGCGCGTGAGAGTAGTTGAAGAGTGGGGGTAGAGCAGCAGGCAAGGATAAGCATGACATTCGAAAGCGTCGGCATTTTGAACATGACGGTTATTTCTCGGCCGTTTTTCGTCATGTTCAGCTTTTTTTTTAACATATTTCTCAGCGTTTTTAGTAAAACCAAGATTAACGTTTTGAACTATGACAATTCTACTTTCCAAATCTTTTTTGTAAATTGAAATCAGACCATACCTGTTGCATTCAGGTCTGCTGAAAAATTGCATAGTAAAATATTCAAATGGCCACAGATCGAATACTATGCATCGGACAGTTCCTGTTCTTCGCACAAATGAAGTTTATATTGATAAATAATACCAACCGGAGGATCTACGCTTCAACTCAAAAAATAACCGAGTTATGAATTTTTGAAAAAACTGCATTTTGGCCGGTTTTTTTTGGATTTTCCCACAGACTAAGGGTCTGATCGAGTCATCCGACCTCTCATTTTTTTCGTCTTTTCATTTTCTACAATAAGTCTATTGACACCATCACGATTACTCTGATTGTTTCAATAAAATTTTTGCATAAAATTGTTGATAACAAAGATATAAATAATAATTTCGAGTGAAAAACATATCACTATATCATGTGGAACTATTTTACAAACAATGGCGGAGCTGGTTTTCTTCTAACACTTTTCAGATGAAAAAATCTCTGTAGCTTGGCCTACTTATGAATATATGAAAAACATATTTGTTGACTGATGTTTACTTGATTTCGGAGTAACTACTACACAGATATGACAACCAAAATCGTTCCAGTTTAATTGCTGTCTCACTGAAAACATTCTGAGGTCATTTATACAAATCCTTTGGAAGGTTATTTGATGGTTATGATTGTCCTCGTTATGTTCATGCTGAAGAGCTACTATTAAATTCTCAACTGTTTCTATCGCTTGGGAATAAATTTCAATAAAAATCAATAAATCCGTGAACCAAATATTCTAATCGGATATATTTTCTGAGAATATTACAAAGTAAGGGATGTATTTATTTCGTCTGATTACATACCTATAACTTATTCTATTTACCTCGCTCTGTTGTTGTAGGTAAGTACTTAAACCTTTAGGTTATTAGAAAATATCCTTGCGGTGTAACGTTAGCAACGATAATGTACGTTAAAAGTTACCAAGCAGCAGGCTTGGAGAAGTTTTAATACAGAGAAATGGCCAGTAAATCAACTGTTATATTAGTCCGGGACTCATAATACTCTTGATTCCTACAGTAAGGAAATAGTGACTTCCATCTCTAAATAAACACTGAACTTCATTTTGTAAGGAACGTTAACATTTTTTTTGGTTTATTTTGAATGCATTAACGTACAATTTCTAGAAATTCGCTCTAAATTTTCAGTGTATTCGGAGTGTCATTTTGTAATGTCATCATATATAATGTCATTATATTATTATATAACTTACTATAGTCTCACGATTTGTAGGTAACAAATAGCATATTAAAAAAAATGCAAACATGCCCTCAGAGGATGGAACGAATGAAATTTAATAATTTTTATGTCAATTCTTTGCTAGTTCAGCTATTAGACAAAATTCTATTCTTCTTCTGATTTTTCATAGTGATGTGTTTGCTCTATAAAGGTAATATTCTGTCTTTAATCTATTATAACTTGAGTATTTCCATGAACTATCGATTTTCGTCAAAAGTTTTTTAAATTCCAAGTACCTAGACTACAGTTTAACACGTGTTTCTGCCGACCAATGGACTACAATCTATGTCATCACCCAACATATCTGTACAAAATTTTGAACCACAAAATTTCATGGGACATAAAGAACGCCCAAAAGCATGGTGGGGCTCGAACCCAGGATCCTCAGTAATTAGAGCAGTTGAATGTGATTATCAAGAGTACCTTTGGCAGAGGTTTTCATTTTCCTCACAATCGAGTAATGTCTACTTTCAGGCTCAATTTGAAGTAAAATTAACAGATGATGGTGTAATAAAATAAGAAAAATAAAGAGAAAATAATTTCTCTTGGGGTACCCATTTTCTTGAATTGGTCAAAACGTATGGCCTTCATATGAAACTAGGAAATAGGAATCCGTTTCGGCTAAGGAAAATAGGATGGGGAAACTGTGCCAAAAATTCTAAACTTACAAAAGCGAAAAATATTGCAATTTTTTTGGTAATTTTAGATTGCGTGTATGGTGTAGTAATTTTGAGAAGATAAAAAAGCAAATGGTGATACGTGAAAGATATAAGAAAATCAAAATCCCAACCACAAAAATTTTTAATCATTCAATCTTAATTTCTAACATACTTACGCTGCGTGAAATTCTGAAATGAACTTTAATTTTATCGATCCATTTGTGTGAGGAGAATCTAGGATTATAATTTTTCGAAATCTATACATATTGATTTATAGGAGCTGCTGCTAATATAGTCTGATTTGTAATTCTAGTGAATCAAGGCATAACACGCATGATTCAAACTCATTATATTTTAGGAGAAATTCGAAAAATTGAAATAACCATTGAACTAATCAAATTTTGTATATGTTAAGAAAATGAATTATCTATCTATGAAACTTGATAAAGATGACTTACTATTAATGAGAAACAATAAAATAAAGTATATTGTTTCACATATATATATATATATATATATATATATATATATATATAATTATTTGAAAATTATTCGCAATTACAGGCTTGGTGAATCTCAAAAAACTTGATTTTATTAAAAAGTTTACGTTTCGCCACGACATTTGTGGCTTTTTCAAAACTTTTGAAATATTGAAATTTCTTTGACATTTATTGATTTGAAAAAAATTGAATAGTTAAAAAAGACTACTATGTTTCATCAAAATTTTTTCGGCTGTGGCCGTTCTCTGTTATTTATAACGTGCTATTCAGTCCAATATTTACATTCTAATCTGTTATTATTAGATGGTAAGGGAAACCACAGAAACCTTTACCCACGTAATGTTCGAAAGTGGTTCAAATTATTTTGATTTTGAAAAGTCAAAGAATAGAGTACTATTTATCTTTTTTTCAAAATTTTTTTTACGGCTGTGGCCGTCTTCAGTTACTAATTACGTGCTATTTAGTCCAATATCAACAGTCAGGTCTGTTGATATTAGATGGAAAGGGAACCACAGAAACCTTCACCCAGGTAATGTACAAAATAGTAAAGGTTTCTGTGGTTCCCTTTCCATCTAATATCAACTGACCTGACTGTCGATATTGGACTAAATAGTATGTAATTAGTAACTGAAGACGGCCACAGCCGTAAAAAAATTTTTGGAAAAAAGATAATTAGTAACCTATTCTTTGACTTTTCACAATCAAAATAATTTGAACCTATTTCGAACATTACGTGGGTGAAGGTTTCTGTGGTTTACCTTACCATCTAATAAAAACAGATTTGAATGTTAATATTGGACTGAATAGCACGTAATAAATAACAGAGAACAGCCACAGCCGAAAAAATTTTGATGAAACATAGTAGTCTTTTTTAACTATTCAAATTTTTTCGAATCAATGAATGTCAAAGAAATTTCAATATTTCAAAAGTTTTGAAAAAGCCACGAATGTCGTGGCGAAACGTAAAATTTTTAATAAAATCGAGTTTTTGAGATTCATCAAGCCTGTTATTGCTAATAATTTTCAAAACATTAAAAATAGTTCATATATATATATATATATATATATATATATATATATATATATATATATATATATATATATATATATATATATATATATATATATATATATATATATAGATATATATATTTATTCGAATTGGTGTTGCCTGTGAACTATTTCTAATCTCTTGATAATTATTAGCAATAACTTGTTGAATCTTACAAAACTCGATTTTATTAAAAAGTTGACGTTTCGCCACGACATTCGTGGCTTTATCAAAACTTTTTAATAAAATCGAGTTTTTTAAGATTCAACAAGCCTGTTATTGCTAATAATTATCAAGAGATTATATATATATATATATATATATATATATGTATATAAATATATTCATATGTATATATATATATATATATATATATATATATATACATATATATATATATATATATATATATATTATATATATATATATATATCCATATATATATATATATATATATATATATATATATCCATATATATATATATATATATATATATATATATATATATATACATACAGGTATACATATATTTGTTTAACACTGATGTGATGAAATATTTTTGATTTTATTCAGAAATCAGTAATTTTTTTTATAGATGAATACAATATTGAGTTTTTCTTACAGACATGATTTGTTAATGAAGATCGATAAAATTTTCGGTTGCTTACTTCCATTTCAATTAGTTCGATTTCAGTCATTTTCACGCAGAGTACTTGAACAATCGATAAGTACCAATATATAAAAATGAAAGACGGTGACAGAGCGCAAAACTAATGCCCGCATGCTTTTGTGCTAGAGGGCCACAACTCAACTTACTAGAGGTCTGCCCCAGTACCAAGACTTCACTTTCTGTGTCCACCCGCCCAAGCTTGAGCGAAGGCCTCCGAGGTACCCACTCTGTAAACACATCTCTTTCAAATTATAATCGCCTGATAGGTTGATGGTACTAAAGTACCACTAGCGGTGCCCGTGGTACCATCGGTACCCATTTGGTACCTATTATGTTCATCATCAATTTATATTCGCCTGATATGTCGATGGTCAGTTGGTACCACTTTGGTACCTTTGTTGGTTCATGGTACTGATATACGAACAACGGTACCTAGAAACTCTTGGCGCGTCGACTAATTGGTTTACAAGAACGAAGAAGTGATAGCACCCAACAGGCTACACATCGATGATCAGCTAGACGTTTTGTCTAGCGTTCTTGTGGTAAAAGCATTCGAAGGGATAGAATAATATTACAATATTTTTAGTCACTTAAATTATTGATTATTTGGGGAAAATATATGAATTTATTTCTTAAATAACTAATTCATATTAGTAAGGAATTGGTAATTTGTTTTTTGAAATGAATAAAAGATTTCTTATTATTGTTCTCTTTGTTTTTTAATTTGAAAATTTTCATTCTTTTATGTGAAATGTAGAACACTGATTGATTTCACGTTATAAGTTTTGAATACCTTTTTTTTCTTACAATCATTTACTTATATGTATTTTTTACCCTTTTTGACTCTCACGAATATTTTTAAATAGTAAGATGAAGAGAAACCAATCTCGAAAAGAATTAATAATAATAAAAAACATGTTTGGTCGGGGCACCCCCGTCTTTACATACTTTTCTCGCACTTTGTTGAGGTTGTTTTTTTAATTTTTTTCTCTAATGATATAGTTTTCAAGCTGAATATATGATTTTACTATTGTTTTTTCGTAATATATGCAAAGAGACACATGTACCTCAAACGTATGTAAACAGCAAATAATTTTATTGAGTTATACAATTTTATCAACATACTTTTTTGTATTACACATACTTTCTGCATTCTTCATTGCAAAATTGTAATAATGGGACAATATTGTATAAGTCACTTTTCATTCAAAACAAATATATGAATTCTTTCTATGAGTATATTGAACTCGCAAAACAATGTACCTAATAATCAATATTTTTAGTAAATTCTCTAGTTCTTATTGTTAAGATAGTCGGAAAGAATAATGAAATGTCGTTTTAGTAATTATTTTACGTAGGAAGTCCGAAATTTTTGGTTCTCGTCAACTTTATAAATCACATCCTATTTCAATATTATCTTTCATAGCGTGCCGACAACAATAAGTTACGTGACGATTTATACCAGTCACCTCCTACCGCAAGTCACGTAAAAATATTGACTCATAATTTAATATACCTACAGCAATGTATTTTTTTCTCAACCTAGTGTGGATGTAATTATATTTATAATATATTAAATATTGTTTTTCACCCTGTTAACAACTACGAACATTTTGAAATGATAAGATAATTAGGAACTAATTCTAATTAATAAGGTATAAATAATAAATCTTCAAGTTGATTGACAAATTATGTAGGTATTCTTTACTTACACCTTTACACCCTTTACTACACACTTACACCCATTCATTGAGCTTGAATCGTTTGAAAAAACCAATCCAATGAAAAGTAAAGTTTCAAATTATTTAAGAAATGAAAATAAAATTACTAGAAATTTCATGATTACATAAACATGTTTTCTGACGCTGAGAACAGGTTGCGTCAATAACTAAAATTAAAATTTCTAATTATTTAGTCAACATATTTGAATATATCAAACTCGAAAATCTGATTCATGAAACTTCTTAGTTTCAAACTTTATTATACTTAATACGCCCGAAGAAAACCAGGATGTCCAAATCGAAAATGAAGTCCATGCTCGTAATTTTCTTTGATATCAAAGGCGTAATTCATCGGGAATACGTTCCAGAGGGACAAACAGTGACCGGACTGTACTACCAAGGTGTCCTTGAGCGGCTGAGGGCCCGTATTTTCCTCGTGAGGCCCGAACTCGCGGAGAATGGTTGGCTCTTGCATCATGACAATGCACCTGCACATTCGTCGATACGAATTCGCGAGTTTTTAGCCAAAAAAAGCATCGCAACGTTGCCGCACCCCCCCTACAGCCCCGACCTCGCTCCCTGCGACTTCTTCCTATTCCCAAAGATGAAGCAGTACCTGAAGGGGACCCACCACGGCGGTGTACAGGAGGCGAAAGAAGCTGCGACGGTGGCGCTGAACACCCTAACTGAAGACGACTACCGTGGGTGCTTCGAGCCGTGGGAGCGGAGGTGGAAGCGGTGCGTGGAACTCCAAGGAGACTACTGTGAAGGATTATGATCGAAATTTCGCCGAAAATTAATTTAGCTGCCCCTCGGAGCTCGATTCCGGGTTTCAAATTGCCATACCTCGTAGTCAACCAATTTTTGACCTTTGATGCAATAGCCAATTTTTTGTAATCTGACATCATTTCAAAGGAATTCGCAAAAGAGTTGAGTTATATATATATATATATATATATATATATATATATATATATATATATATATATATATACAGTGTGACCCATTTTTGAGGGAAACACCCCTGTGAAATTTGAAGTTGTGAACCGATTGCAACCATGTGTTTTTTCGAAATGTCAAGTATTAAAAGGTCTACCTTGGGGCAAAATAAGAAATGTTTAATCCAATTTTCAGGGCATACTATGCTATTTTTTCTCATTCGAAATGAAAAAATTACCTTAGTAACCTTAAATAGCGTGTTCCTGAATAAGTATGACCAAAATTTCATAAAAAAATATTCATTCATAATAATGTTATGAGAACTTAAAATTCGAAAACTCACACTAAACAGTCACAAAAAAACACCCAATATCAACAGATAGCCATAGAAATATATTTTTTATGATTTCAAGTATAAAGTGCCATCAGATAAATACTCTACAAACCTCTACAGCTCTAAAGTCATCTCCCGAAAGGCCTATAATTTCAATTTCAATATCTTTTCAATAAAAAAATCGCTAATAAAAAAAAAGCGAATTTTGACTAAGAAAAAATACCGTAGTATGCCCTGGAAATTGGAATAAACATTTCAAATTTTGTCCCAAGGTAGACCTTTTAGTACTTGACATTTCAAAAAAAAGTGGTTGAAATCGGTTTACAACTTCAAATTTTACAGGGGTGTTTCCATTAAAAATGGGTCACACTGTATATATATATATATATATATATATATATATATATATATATATATATATATATATATATATATATATATATATATATATATATATATATATATATATATATATATATATATGAAGGCATTTTCAACAAGAGATACCGGGATTTGTTAGTAAATAAAATACAAAATAAATTAGATAATTTTAATATTCTTACAGTAATCTTTAACATAACTTATTACAATCAATTATGAAAAGCAATATCTGTCAAATGGACGCCACGGCTTCTGTGACATGACACAACTCTTTTGGCAAAATTAAAGATTACGTCGCTACATATTTGTGATGGAATTTCTCGAATTATGTTGTATTTTAAGTCCGGAATGGTTTCTGGATGATTCGCGTAAACATTACTTTAAACATAGCCCCACAGAAAGTAATCGAGGGGCGTTATGTCGCACAATTTTGGCGGCCAGTTAGGATTCTTCCTCTGAATTTAATCTGCAATAATACCATAGTTTCTCGAGCGGTGTGACATGTCGCACATTCCTGTTGAACGTGCACGATATGCTCGTTCACTTATTGGGGACTTTACATATTGGACAGATTCATCAATTTCAATATACGCACAAAACTGCGAATTTTTTTTCTATTGGGCGGTTATGGGCACCAAAGTTATCACGAATTCTGCGAAATGTCTTTATGACAGAAGAGCCATTTTCATAATAGGTTTTCACAATGTAAGCACGATGTTCTGCCGTGTATCGCTGCACTTTAAAACTTGTTATGACTTGTGAAATATCAGAACAATAACTCACTTCATCAAACCATGACACCTTATCAAAAATATAATCTTTCAACATCAGGTATATATATATATATATATATATATATATATATATATATATATATATATATATATATATATATATATATATATATATATATATATATATATATATATATATATATATATATATATATATATATATATATTTATATATATATATTAATATATATATATATATATATATATATATATTATATATATTATATATATTATTATTATTATATTATTTCTTGAAGATATAAAAGAATGTTTTTGATTAAATTGAAGAGTAGCACATGTTTGAGATTGAATTCTCGCACATCACTTGGTGTGATAAAGAATGAAGATTAAACTTTAAAATAAAACACACTTGGCTTAAGTTTCACTATATAAAAATATTTAGATACTGCATTTAGCAGTATGTAGATGATATTTTTTGTATTCGGACCGGTACTATTTCCTTAAATATATAAACACTTTCTACTACTCGATTCAATTTACAAAAGAAGTAGAAAACGAAAATGGTACCTTGAATTTCTTAGACGTTCAGATTGCTAGGAATTTGAATTCTCTTACTTTTAACAATTATAGAAAACCAAATTTCACAGATACTTTAATTCACAGCGACAGTAACCAACACATTGAAATAAAACTCAGAGCTTTTCATTTGTTCATACATAGGTTGTTCACTATTCTATTATCGGAAATAAATTTTCAAACCAAAGTTAATATAATTAAATTATTAGCCACCAATAACAGTTGCAATGAAAGTCTTATCGATAAGCTCATTGGGAAAAAACGAATAAAGAATCTGTTGTATTCAATATACCCCACGCAAACTATTAATGAAGAACACAAATACTTCCCAATAAATTATGTGCCGAATTTGAGTAGCAAAATTTGTAACAGACTATCGAAAAATAACGTTAAAATAATTTGTACAAATAAAAAAAACTTGAAATAATTTTTGGTCAATAATAAAGAAAAATCTGACATCGGAGAAAACAGTGGTGTTTGAAAAATATTTTGCGACGAATGTCCTGCTTTCTATATTGGACAAACAGGAAGGAATATAAACATTCGTGTAGGAGAACATAAAAAGTCAATTTTACAAAATAAAAGTACCACTGGCTTCCTTCTCCGAACATTGTATGAAATTTGATAATTTTCTGGATTTCAGCAAAACCCGATTATTGCATTCAGGTAACAAAGGAAAGCGCCTTGACCTTCTTGAAATTCTTGAAATAAGTTCCGCCCATAACAGTAAATTACCCTTTGTAAACGAACAAATTGATTTTAAGGTATCACCTTTGCTTTTGTCTGTTTTATAAAATAAGATATAATACTCTCCTGTAGTCAGTCTTGATAATGAGTTCATAACTCGAAACATGTCGACTATCCTTTACTGCTAAATACGGTATCTAAATATTCTTATATAGTGGAACTTAAGCCAAGTGTGTTTTATTTTAAAGTTTAAACTTTATTCTAGCACATATTTGCTTCCAAAACTAAAAAAAATAACATACTAAATATTTCAATCCATTTCAGGTAGAGGCGTATACCGAACAATCGTTTGTTCACCTATTACTATCGAATAGCGACCAATTTTATGGAGTCCTGGTACGCCTACCTGTTATTTTCCGATTCGATTCATCCGCGCAGGTAGACAATCGAGTGAAACACACTTATGAAAGCATATACACCTGTCCGCACGCCCCCGCTGAGGTGAAACTGACATACCTGTTCGATCATCATGCGCTCTTGATGAAATGGTACCGTAGTACTTACCTCTATCGGTCGTGGTACCGCAATGGTACCACCAATCGCTTGGCATCGTTCTACCGCGGTGAACATCAGGTACCGTTCCATGGGGTGATTATTCGAAATATTTATATTCAAATCGAAATAAGTATTTGTTAGTTTATCATGTTATTCATTGATGAGGAGCTCAGGAAAATTTCATAAATATGTTATTTATAAAAGGTCCCCTGAAATTTTGGAAAATTACAATTTTGTTTTTATGTTTTATTCACTGCATGGTTCGATTATCTCTAATTTGTTATTGAGAAATATAATTATTTCAAATTCATATTGGTATTTGTTCCAGTTTCTATAATTCTAGGAGGAACTATTCTCATTTAACAGATCAAGGAAAAAGCATACATTTCAATGACTCTTTAAAATGCCATAAAGTTTATTTGAAATTTCTTTAAAGAAAGTTAATTGTGAGAATTCTAATTGATGAAATGATTCCTAGTAGGTGAAGTCTGAAGAAAATCTTGAGGTGGTTATAAGAAGAATCTCTCTCTCTCTCTCTCTCTCTCTATATATATATATATATATATATATATATATATATATATATATATATATATATATATATATATATATATATATATATATATATATATATATATATATATATATATATATATATATATATATATATATAAATATATATATATATATATATATATATATATATATATATATATATATATATATATATATATATATTTATATATATATTTATATATATATATATATTTATATATATATATATATATATATATATTACTGAATTGAATTGGCATTTATTGGTGAAAGGTCATATTCATAAGTATATAAAGAAATTACAATCTGTTTCCTAGCACTCCGCCGAATAAAACTGTAAATTCAATCAAAGATTTCCGTCCACTAATACTGTCAGATATTACTTATTTACTGGAAGTTTGTTTAGAACAAAATTATTTCAGTTTCAACAACGTGTGTTATAGTAATAAGGAAGGTTTGATCATGGGAAATCCCTTAAACCCTTTGTTATCAGAAATCTTTATGGATAATTTAGAGAGAACTATTATGAACCACTCCAGCAGTAAATACTTCCTTTATTGGTATAGATACGTTGATGATGTCATTGTTTGCTATATTGGTACAGATAGACAATTGGATTTCATTACTTATATTAATTCCATACACCCCCGTATTAAATTTTCTCTAGAAACTGAAACGAATAATTCTAATAATTACTTTGATTTCACTATTACCAGAGAAAGAAACAAATACGAATTTTCAATTTCTCACAAACCATCTCATACAGTTATTACAATTCATAGCACATCACTTTACCCAATTTCACATAAATTAGCTGCTTATCATAGTACTATTCATAGGCTTCCCGAAATTCCGTTTTCCGAAGCTAATTTTCGACAGGAATTGCATTTAATTAAACAAATGGCAGTAAATAATGGTAATTTACCCAATATGATTGACAGTCTTATTCATAGCAAAAAATACAAAATGGCAATTTCAGAAGATTACCCACTTATAACCCAGAAAAGTACAGTATTTAACAGTTAAACATACTTGGGCAAACCTTCCGAAAACCTGAAATTGTTACTTCATAACCGAAATTTCAAAGTTTCATATAAAACCAACAATAGCATTGGAAAATTAATTGAAAACAACAAATCAAAAATTCATAAAGATGAACGTACTAGTGTTTATAGAATCAACTGTAACGCTTGTGAAAAATTCTATATAGGACGTACAATTAGAAATTTCAAAACTCGAATACAGGAACACCAACGTAGCTATATTAAGCAGAAAAGTGATTCTAATTATGCGTGCCATCTTAATCAGGAAAACCATACCTTTAATCACAATTATAATATATTACAGTTAGGAAATAGTCTCCACATAACTAGCTGTTGGGAATATCTATACATCAATAAATATAAAAATTTCGGAAACCTAGTTAACGACCAGATTGAAGTAAACTCAATAGTTTTTATTTCTACTTGTGAAAAGTTAGTTTTTCATTTTTTTATAAAGCTATATAAAAAATAAAGATGAAATTTATACAAAATTGTTGAATCTTTCACACAGCTGCTTAGCACATTTCTCATACTGTGGAACTTATAACGGATTGAAACATTTGAATTAATTAGTTCCAATCACTGAATCGGTGTATTATTATGTAATTATTCAACTACTAGAAGCCTAAACTGTTCCTAAACAATAATGTGATTTTTTCATTATTTCTATTATGTAATTATTTCACGAGATACAATTATTACAGATTGATGAACTGTTATTTTCGTGGAAGAGGTTCGAAATAGCCAGTTAAATATCTCATAATTAGTCCATCAATTTAATTTGTAATTATTATTCCTGATTAATTCAAAAGACAGTAGTTTAATTATATTTCTGCTGCTACGTATATTTTCAACTGAATTTTTGAAAATTTCAATAGATGCAAATTAAATGGATAAATATCATATGTTATGTTTCTGTAAATTTTTACAAGTTAGTGTAGTCTCATACATTATTCTGGCATCAATTATTGTAGTCAAAATATGAATTCATCAACTTATTGAATTCAAATTAGAATTAGTTTATAGGCCAAGCTACAGAGAATTAGAGTGAGCAATTTGTGTAAAAAGTGTTAGAAGAAAACCAGCTCCGCCATTGTTTGCAAAATAGTTCCACATGATATAGCGATATGTTTTTCACTCGACTTTATTATTTATATCTTTGTTATTAACAATTTTATGCAAAAAACGCGTTTTTTTTAGTTTTTTGCTTATAAAATTGAAACTATCAGAGTAATCGTGATGGTGTCAATAGACTTATTGTAGAAAATGAAATGAAGAAAAAAATGAGAGGTCGGACGATTCGAACAGACCCTTAGTCTATGGAAAAATCGAAAAAAAACGACCAAAATGCAGTTTTTTCAAAAATTCATAACTCGGTTATTTTTTGAGTTGAAGCGTAGATCCTCCGGTTAGTATTATTCATCAATATAAACTTTATTTGTACGAAGAGCAGGAACTGTCCAATGCATAGTTTTTGATCTGTGGCCATTTGAATATTTTACTATGCAATTTTCCAGCAGACCTGAATGCGACAGGTATGGTCCTATTTCAATTTACAAAAAAGATTTTGAAAGTAGAATTCTCATAGTTCAAAACGTTTATCTTGGTTTTACACGAAAACGCTGAGAAATTTAACATTTTTAACATATTTCTCAGCATTTTCATGTAAAACCAAGATAGACGTTTTGAACTATGAGAATTTTACTTTCAAAATCTTTTTTGTAAATTGATAAATAATACTAACCGGAGGATCTACGCTGCAACTCAAAAAATAACCGAGTTATGAATTTTTGAAAAAACTGCCTTTTGGCCGGTTTTTTCCAATTTTCCCTTAGACTAAGGGTCTGATCGAGTCGTCCGACCTCAATTTTCAGTTTCAATTTTATAAGCAAAAAACTAAAAATTTTTTGTATAAAATTGTCAATAACAAAGATTTCCTAATTGGATGATAAAATCCTAATGTAGGTAAATTAATTCAATTTAGATTGTGGGTATCCATCAATTCTTGGAAAAGTTAATTTCACAATAATACCATTTTTAATATAAAAGGATTTTAGAGTTCGTTGCTTCATGTTAGTTATATAATACATTGAAGAAAACTTTTTAGATATGGAACTCAATAAAGTAATGTGAAGATCTTGAAAATTTATGCTTTTCATATCTGGTGGAAGAAGGATAAGAGTTAATTTCGATAAATTATATTTAAAGTGTTCCACTATTATCAACAGATAAAATAATCTAGTTTATAATTCCAAGCCGAAATATAGAAAAATAATTTCGATCTTGATTTAGTTGTGCATGAGGTTATGAAGAAAGAAGATGCTAGGAACTTCCGAAAAAAATATTTCAGTAAGAAATACCAAGAGTAATTGATCAATTACTCTTCGTAACCTCGTCGGTTACTATTCGTAACCATATAATATACTGAGGAAGGAAACATTCGTGTTGAAGAACATTAAACGTCAATTTTACAAAATAAAAATACCACTGGCTGGGAAAAAAACGAATAATGAATCTGTTGCATTCAAACGCAAACTATTTATGAAGAACAAAAATACTTCCCAATAAATTATGTGCCGAATTTCAGTAACAAACTATCAAAAAATATCGTTAAAACAATTTGTACAAATAAAAGAAACTTGAAGTCATTCTTGGTCAATAATAAAGAAGAATCTGACATCGAAGAAAACAGTGGTGTTTACAAAATATTCTGCGACGAATGTCCTGCTCTCTATATTGGACAAACAGGAAGGAATATAAACATTCGTGTTGAAGAACATAAAAAATTAATTTTACAAATTAAAAATACCACTGGCTTCTCCGAACATTTTATAAAATTTAATCATTTCCTGGATTTCAACTAAAACCAATTGTTTCATTCAGGCAACAGAGGAAAGCGCCTTGACCTTCTTGAAATTCTCGAAATACGTTCCGCCCATAATAGTAAATTACCCCTTGTAAACGAACAAATTGATTTTCAGGTATCAACTTGCTTTGGTCTGTTTTATAAAATAAGATGTAATACTCTCCTGTAGTCAGTTTTGATAATAAGTTCGTAACTCGAAACATGTCGACTATCGTTTACTGCTAAATACACTATCTAAATATTTGTATATAGTGAAACTTAATCCAAGTGTTTTTTATTTTAAAGTTTAAACTTTATTCTTTATGATATTTCACCAAGTGATGTGCGAGAATTCAATCTCAGTTAGAATATACTGAGTGTTATGCCAAGGATATATATTCGGTGTATACATATTAAAGGTATTCAAAGGAAATTCCTGTAGCGTTATATATAGATAATGAGCTTCGAAGAATAAACATTAGGTGCAGGTTTTTAAAATGGACTCCAAAACTTAATGACTTGGACGATCTTGGAATACATTATGGTTTTAATATATCAAATACAGGGAAATAAATCAAAACAATCTGGTCTTTCAGCATGACATTATTATGATTGAGTGAAAAATTTTCAATGTTTCTAAAGAATTCAATTTGGCGCCGTTCGGAAATATGTGCATAATTTGGAAGTTATCTATTTCTGGTAACGGGTTATCGCCGTATTTTTCAAAATACCTTCATTCAAATAAAATGCCTATTAGTTAGTGAACTTAAGTCAAGTAACGCCTGTGATTGACATTTTGATTTGCAATATTTATTTGTTGGTAGCATGTAGGTAGTTGGTTTTGTTGGAGTTAATGGTGAGAATAAAACTGTGCATTCATAAACAAGTAATTCTCGTTGAAATTGAATGATTTGGAATAATGAAGTAAAATAAATGCATTTTTGTTATATTTCTCTGAGTGAAGCAGAAATGTGCTGATCATCTAAATTGTAGGTTAAATGTTATTTTGTCTCTATAGGTTTCTATAAAAATAATAGTTATGTATGTACCAAGTGCGTTATATAGATCCTAACGCCCGATGGGCGTTAGGATCTAGGAACGCACGTGGTGCATACAAGATTTTATTTTTCACGAAAAAACTATTTTATTATAATGAAAAATCGATTTTAAAATCGGTTCATTGTTCCTATACTCTCCATTTTCCTTCTCATAGTAGGCATGTGGTTTGTTGATATTTTGACGTTTGTGAATATTTTCGTCATCATATTTAATGAATTTCATTGCCTCTTCCTTTGTGTAGTCTTATAGAAATGATGGAAATGAAAATGAATTTATCGAAGAATATCATAGAAAATGCAGCCAAAGCTACGAATAATTCATTGCCGGAGAAATCCAGAGTCGTATACGACAAGGATTATGGAGTATTTAATCAATGGAAGTTGCTTCATTTCTCCTCGTAAAATAAGCGGGCATAATAAGTATATTTATAGCAACCGTATCAAAAAATAATATACAAGTGAAAAATAGAAAATTATACGTTTATTCAAATAATTCTATATATATTTCAAAGAGTGGGTGACATCAATTGGGAACCTGATTAATAATTCACACGAAAATCCAATTCATATATATTTGATTGATGGAACATCGGACGCAGGTATATCAAAAACGAATCATTCATGTCTTGCGCTAGAAAGGAAACAAATTCGAGAATCTCATACCCGCATCTAATGAATACTACATCGTCGTTGCATTGTGTGAACGCCCACCAACGCTTACAGCGTAACATTATCGAAGTTTACATAAAGAATTCGAAAAGCTCACAGCATAAAGAGTTCGTCCTGCCGTGAATAGGCCCCATTATATTTTATACATCCAATAATGCATCACCTGCCAGTTGATATGCAAACGACGTTGAATTAGAATCCGCAGAAAAAAAATTATGAAAAGCATATATATATATATATATATATATATATATATATATATATATATATATATATATACCAGCTGACCCAGCAAACGTTGTTCTGCCATATAAATTATTTTTATCTACCTATCTATCTTTCTATCTATTCATCTATCTGATCACTTAGAGGTATGAAAAATATATTACGACCTATTCTCAGACCGACTATTGTTATTTTCGATTGCCATCTTGCAACTCTATTGTAGATCTGTAGATGAAATGAAAAAAAATGAGAAGCGCGATGGAGAAAATAGGGGTTAATCGTAGAAGGGTAAAAAAATTGAGAGTTAATTAAATTTTTTTATTATAAGTCGTGACAAAATAAAAATAAAAATCTGGGGTGAAAATTTTGGGATATACGAATTTTTGAATGCTGCATCATAAAAAAAATAGAACAGAAAATTTTGTCTGAAAAATTTGAAAAAAAAATTAAGGGGTGGACTACCCTCATTATATAGGGGATGAAAAGTAGATGTTGGCCGATTCTCAGACCTACCTAATATGCACACAAAATTTCATAAGAATCGGTGGAGCTATTTCGGAGGAATTTGACAAATAAAAAATAGGGGTTGATTGTAGAGGGGTGAAAATTTAGGGTTGTATGTATTTTTGGCTGCTGTATCATAAAAAAATGGACAGAAAATTTTGTCTGAAAACTAAAAAAATGGAATTAAGGGGTGTACCGCCCTTAACATTCAGGGCGATGAAAAATAGATGTTGGCCGATTCTCAGACCTACCTGATATGCTCATATGAATCGGAGGAGTTTAACTTCTAACACCGTGACACGAGAATTTTATATATTAGATATATATATATATATATATATATATATATATATATATATATATATATATATATATATATATATATATATATATATATATATATATATATATATATATATATATATATATATATATATATATATATATATATATATATATATATATATATATATATATATATATATATATATATATATATATATATATATATATATATATATATATATATAGTACAGGATCCCACTGCTCGATTCTGCAGGTATCTGTTTTTTTGATACAACCAATTTTATATGAATGTTAAGATAGTATGCAATAGTTTAGGGGTAGGTTGCCTATAAAAAATTAGCCGCAATTACTTTTAATTAATTTTAGTATAATTAATTCGCTAATATAAATTGCAACTATATGTTTTTTCAATGAATTTCACGCCATTTGAAAAATAATGTTACGAATTGAAAAAAAAAATGGTTGCCAGCTCTCAGTCAGCCGCAGCGTTAGGGTTGCCAGGTGTGAAGAAGTATATCAGTGTTAATTTTTTCCACTCACCTCTTTTTTCAAAATTTTTAAAACAAAATTAAAGTTTCATATATACTAATTACAAAAATCCATGGTTGCCAGTTGGAAACACATGGTTGGCCGCAAACAGAGGTTGCCATGATTTCAATGACGATTCTCGCTCCAGGTAAGTGGAAGCGTAAGAGAGAAAAGTTGCATGAATTATTATGTGCTGCAAACAAAAGTATAATGTAGTGTAGTTGTAGTTCTATTATTTTTCTACTTATTATTTATAAAACATAAATTTTAATGCATGATGACGTTAAACAATAATTTCGATGTCAAAGTTTTTTCATTGAAAAAGTAAAAATCAATTTTTTTTTACAAATTATGCATTGAACATTATGGTTCTTCTAAATGCAAATCTTATAATTATATATATCTTCAATTTTTCTTATTCATTGTCTGTATCGGTGTCAATATCATCTGAATCAGAGCCATCATCTACTTCTATATTTTCCTCTCTGTCTTGTTGGTGTTCATCTAAAGTTAATTCTTTTGATGCTGACAGGATATCTTCTACAGTCATTGGTGTTGGATCGTCAATGAACCACGTTGGTTTTACATTACCATTAATTACTGACCAACCGTAGTTTTCACTTTTCGTAAACGAGAGAAACTGACGTGCTCATCTTTTGTAAGTAAGAAAATACGTATCCTATACGTAAACTGTTGTATTATGGAATAAGTGTCAAAGCTGTCATGATTTTTCCTTGTTTACAGCACATAACAATGCGTGCATCTTTTCTTTCTTACGCTTCCACTTACCTGGAGCCAGTTCATTGAAATCATGGCAACCTCTGTTTGCGGCCATTTTCCAACTGGCAACCATGGATTTTAGTTATTAGTATATATGAAATTTTAATTTTGTATTAAAAATTTTGAAAAAACAGGTGAGTGCAAAAAATTAACACTGATATACTTCTTCACACCTGGCAACCCTATCGCCTATTTTTTATAGGCAACCTACCCCTAATCTATTGCATAGTATCTTAACATTCATTTAAAATTGGTTATATCAAAAAAACATATACCTGCAGAATCGAGCAGTGGGATCTTAGACTGATATATTTATATAGGGCTATTCCAATTCGAGTAGATCCATGGGGATTTCGATAACGGTAAGATATAGAGGGTGAGTTAAATAAGGGCAAAGTAGCGTATTTTAGAGGTTAATTATATAAAGTTCAAAAATGTGACTTAGCTTCTTTAGTTCTGGAGTTATACACAAAAAATCAAAAATTTTGGAATTCTTCTTTTGCCTATATCGTTTTATTTTACGAAGATTTTCTCAAACTTTTGCCACTTTTTCATTGCAACTTTTTGTAGCCTTTCAAACTATCTGAATGAAATGTATATGCAGGTTATCGTACACATTGGGTCACTCTCAACTTTTCATTTTCACATACGGACCTGTATATTTTATTGCATTTTTTCAAATGCCAAGAGTCATGTTTCGTATAGGCGTTTTATTTTTATCTAAATCATAAAGTTTTTTCAAAAGATTGAACTAATACGAGGCAGTCTATACCTTATTCTATGATATTTTTTCGAATTACAGATGAAATTTTGAAAAAATTTTGAAATTTTACTGGTAATAGTTCAATACTTCTAAAACAATCTGTAATTCAGATGACTATTTCACTAATTGCATTTTTAGTGAGAGAGTTTCCATAGCAACTCTTGTTTCACAGCGATAAAACATGCAAGCCGGCAAAACTTACTAAGTTATTATTTCATCGATAATATTTTGACATTTCTCACATTCATAGGTTATTTTCTTGACTTTCTCAAATGTGACCATATTACTGTTAGACATATTTTCTCGTAAAATAGTCATGTCGAATACCACTCGAGATGAAATTTTAGCAGGTAAAATTTCTATCTTGTAACATTCAAGTTTGTTGCTTAGACAATTTCGCTCATGACATTTTTTCCAAAATCACGAGCCGTTAGGCGAGTGATTTTGATACAAATGTCATTCGCGATATTGCCTAAGCAACAAACTTTCATATTACAATAGAGAAATTTTGCCGGCAAAATTTCATCTCTAGTGGTATTATATATGAAAATACTACGACAATATGAAACATTACTCTTTGCATTCAAAAAAATGCAATAAAAAATACAGGTACGTATTTGAAAATTAAAAGTTGAGGGTGACCCAATTTATACGATACCCCGTATATAATTTTTATTCAGATATTTTGATAGCCTACAAAAAGTTGCAATAGCGAAGTGACAATTTGTTCAAAAAAACATTTTAAATCAAAAGATATAGGCAGAAGAAGAATTTCGAAAATTTTTCATCCATATTATTCACCTCTGAAATATGCTACTTTGCCCCCATTTAACCATCCCTCTATCTCTTACCGATATCAAAATCCCCAAGCATAGACTCGAATTTGAATAGCCCTGTATATATATATATATATATATATATATATATATATATATATATATATATATATATATATATATATATATATCATATATAGTCATCCAAAGGTGCTTATCTAAAGTGGCTGCTGAAAATAGTGACAAGGTCGAATTATACACTTTCTGAGCGTGGTGACCGATAAGAAAACAAATTTTTTTCTTTTATCGAATAAATGAGAAGTTAATATCGTTCAAAATATTTTTATTATCTTACAATACATGTAGGAATTCAGGAATTTTTATCATTGAAACTATAGGTTTATGGTAACTGAAATAAGAACATATCATATATTCTCGTCCAACTTTGGATTCGGAGAAATGTAAATTTCTACTATGACTATGTGTAAGCCATTTCTAAGTTTGCATAAGCACGCACAAATATTTTCAACAAATGAGCGCCTAACATTAACATCGCTAACGTGTGCAATATTTATATCAATATTCGGAGTCATAATATTAGTAATATATATATATATATATATATATATATATATATATATATATATATATATATATATATATATATATATATATATATATATATATAGCTATTCACTGTTGTACACCTATGTATACATATATACCTACATGTATACTTACGGGGCGGACATGCGGTGAGTGTGGCATTATGGAGATATGATAGATACCTATACACCTATATACTTTCTCACAAACAGCTGCTTACGTATTCGTCCGATTTCAGAACAGCTCGCCCGATCCGTGCGAGCTTCGTACAGTCGTACCGTATACATACACGTTAAGCGAACGCTCGGCCGAGCTACATGGTAGGCGGAGTGGGGGTGTTAGGTTTTATTTCCGTTACGGAATTTTGTGATTCGGTCGCCGCGCTCAAAGCCCGAGATAAAAGCTATGCAATAGCTTGAAAATTTTCTCTAGATGTTCTCATATTATTATAAATAATAATAGTTATAGTTATACGCGACTCAAGCGATTTGGCAAAAACGTTATAATTCCCAGTTTCGAAAACCAACGAATAAGCATACGCGCAACTAATGATTAACACGAAACATCGTGAAACATTCAATCTGACTTAAACTAATTTATTTCGAACGACTCTGAGGTCAACAATTCTCGTAATTGTTCCATATTTTCGAGAAACAATCGATTGGAAATAGTTTCGGTTTCTTTGTTCGTTATCGGAGTTTGCTAACAAACACACATACGTAACTCGGAACAATGTGTTTAGAGCAGGAGACATTTCGAATTGTCGCATATTTGCACGGTAAGGAATTTCCTAGGGGAACAATGAATAATTCGGCTGTCTGGAAAAAAAGGAAGTCTCCAAATTTCGCGAACGAGTCTGAAAATTCACGAACGAATGCCGCTCGCCGTGTAACATTTAGAATGAATACAGAATGGAGCAATAAAAATATTTCTTTTCGGAGAAAAATAAAAATAAGTTTGGGTCGAAAGTATGAATTTTCAATTAATTGAAAAGGAACAGCCCATATTTTTATAATAGATGTATACCCTTTATTGAAGAAGCATAAATTAGGCTGAAGTGTTGGAAGCCTCCAAGTATCTACAAACTCCAACCGAAATTTCGATATCATAGTATTTCTTAACTCAAAGATAGAGTTTTTAGAGTTCTTGATTTCCGACAAAAAAAAATGAAAATAATTTTCATTTCGAAAACGGTAACAGATAGGTATAGGGAAATATTATGCAGAGTTGTTGGGAAATTGTTGGAGATTCTGAAAATGATATTATATACAGGCTATTCCATTCGAAAAATGGAGCTACTACTTTTTCATAGAAGTGGTAACTCCGCATCACCTAAAATATTTTAGTTGGGTAGAGAATGTTCAATTATGCCCTACATTGAATTTTAAAAGTGATCCGTTGTATGGTTCACCAGAAACGTCTATATATGTATATATATATATATATATATATATATATACGTTGAGATCTACTTGTAGTTTGAATTTATTTATATACTATATATTAACGTGCTAGTTGTCAGAGTAGTTGAGCTTGCTGGCTAGTGTTCAAGAGATCTCGTGTTCAAACCCCGTGGTCAAATGGATGAGTTTTTCTTGGAGGTTTCTTCATGACGTAGGTTATTCAGTGCTTGTAAAAAGCGAATTCTAGACCAGTATTCACCCTCTGAATCCTACCTCACCTCTCTTCCATAGATATCTGGCCTCGCCCCCTTACTTGATGCATATACAAGTGTATACTCTGATCTGGCTGACGGAGTTGATACCCAACTCAAGATATCCAAGCTAGTTAGTCGAGTACTTAGGTACGCTGGCTAGTATTTGGGAGGTCTCGGGTTCAAACCCCGGGGTCGACTGGTCTGCCATGAGTTTTTTCCAGAAGTTTTCTCCTGGTAATGTAAGTCACCTGCATATTTGCAAGGCGAATGCTGGGCCAGTATGAATCCTCTGAACGCTACCCACACTTCCTTTGTTCCATAAATATCCTCTCTATCTCACCTATCCTTAATGCTCTTGTACATACAATGTATCCTCTAATCTGGCTGAAGGAGTTAATCCCAAATTCAAGCTGCCCGCCTCCCTGACACTTACTTCAGGGAGGAATGAAACACGTGTGTTTCCTTTCCTTTTTCCTCCCTCACATATACTAGAAGGATGAATGAAATACGTTATCTTTTCTTTTTTTTACGGTTATATATAGCCTTCTTCATTATTACATTTAGATAGTTTTTGTTTGTTCCAGTCACTGATATCAGTAACTAAGAATTTTATCCTAGACTGTCTAATAATAAATGATCATGACATTTCTCAAAACATAAAATATTGATTTGAATCTACAAAAAAACATCGGTATTGAAATTCAAACCGTTTTCTAGAATAATAGATAATCAAAAATCAGATAAGAAAACAAGGAGCCTGTATAATATGTCATTCATCTAGAAGAATAACTACCACACAAATCTATTAATTTAGAACCCTGAAAATAATCGTTTCGTTTTTACAATATGACAAGACTTATATTATCAATTGTACATAAACACGAAAGGGTTGTAAACTTTATAGACAACAAGAAAAAGAGGCTAAACGATAGTATACGTCGGCCTATATGTTTTCTTGAAATTTATATACGAAAAACATGCCATAAGTCGGTTCTAAAAGTGATTTGAAATATTGTTCTGCCTAAATACCTACCCATGGTTGGACATAGGTTGTTTTATGTTCTACGTAGAATCAGTAGCGCCTCCAGAATTATCATAAAATGCCAAAATGAAAATTTTCATTTTAAAGTTGTATTATCCCCGAAAATAAAACACTATTGCAATGTATCGAAAGACATCTGTCAGGTGCGGGAGTCGTTTTTTTTTATCCATTCAAGATCTTCTAGTTTTTTTTTGATGTCTGTACGCGATGCACTTAGCAAATTTTTGATTTTTTTTCAATAAAAAAATTGTTTTATAATTTTTCTCACGTTGTGATATTGAAGCGTGGTTCTTCCGTACACGATGCACTTCGCGATTTTTTTTCTCTATAAAATAAATGACTTTTAATTTTTAATTGATTAAAATCCATAGTAATTGAACCTATTACCCATCGTCTCAGTACAAGTTGGCTTTATCAGATAGAGCTGATTACTAAAATCTTGGTTTATTAGAAAACATCAATTTTATTGCGTAAAAAAAACAAAAACATCAATCCGTTGAATAATAGGTTGATGAGTAGTTAATCCTTTTTTCAATTTTTTCCGAATGGCCAATGGGCTTGTGAATATTATACATTCCTCAATCAATTAACCCTACCCAGGATTCGAACGTAGCATGCCTGCTTCACAGGTTGTCAGACTGCCTCTGCTCCAAAAGGCATATATAGATATTGAATATATTGAAAAGATGTAATGATCTATTTTTTATTCAATAAGTTATTGGAGTTATTATACCTTATATATACAATGGGGAATATATAATTGCACTTTTGACAAATTCTTCTGACTTTGTGCCTACAAACTATAAAATTGCAGATTTGCACTCTGCATAAGTTATATCATCACTTTAAGTTTAATACCTATGAAAAGATACAAACGCACTTCGGATTTGGTACATTTTGACTTTTAACCTTACCCATAATAAAATGATACAATCGCACTTTGGAATAGGTACATCTCAACCTAAGACCTACCCACTATGAAATAACAGAATCGCACTTTGGATTGGGCCTGAATTTGGAACACTTAGTAAACATTAAGATAAGTACACTTTTATATACTGTCTATAATTTTATTAACAAAATGAACATATTTTTTTGAAGAAAATGAGCAAGTATTGTCATTGTTGCATAATTATGTATTATGTGTGATCAAAAGAATATGGCAAAACAAATAGCCTTCGCTATGGCTGGTCGTCCTCTCTCCCTTTTGTGGTTGAGAGGTACACTTTTTGCTTCGAAAGGCACCTTTGCTTGTTTCATAAGGACTAGCAAACCTAGAGAATGTTTGCATACGTACTATTTCAAAAAACTTGAGCAAGTGCATCGAGACGCCACTTTATCGTTTTCAGAATACAACGTTATTTTTACTATCTCCTGAGATTTACAAAAAGTATCAAAACATATCCATTTCAAATGGATATCCAGATTTGTACATCTTCTTGGGTTCAAACTTTTGTAGCAGTTCTTGCTTTTGCATAAAAATTTTTTTTTTATCTTCATTTTCTTCAAACAATTGAACCCACTGATAAGCATCTGTGAAAATTTTGGTTGTTTATTTTATAATTATTGCAGACGGTTTGATTTTGGGCTTTTGTGAATTGCGACTATTTTTCAACCAGAGAAACTTTCGAAACTTCCAGAAACTGACCCACAGGAAGTCTTTCTCTTAGCATCTGTTCCTTTTTAATGACGAAATTTGTTGAATGCAGTTCATAACTGGTGCTTAGAAATTGATCACTTGCATCTTCGTACCAAAATTGATTTTCTCCTATCCACGTCTTTTCGAAGTACTCAATTTAAAAAGTCCTTTATACTTTGATTAGAGTTACCATCACCCGCATCATGCCATTTTTTCAGAAATAGGCTTAAAGCTACTGTAAAAGTCTCAAAAGTTGTAGGGCATGAATATCTCGAACAAATAATTTTTCTTCTTTTATATTCCGGATTTTACCTCAATGTTTTTTTGCCGTCGTTATAGAGCTGACGCACTAACAACTTTGCTGACGATGAAAGCCCCCTAATGTTGGCTACATGATTGGCATGATCATCTACTGTCTCCTAACTCTACTTTGGACAAACCAACTACAAAATGGCAGATTCGCACTTTGACTTAGGTACCTGTTAACGGTCGTTTGTTGCCGCCAAACTTTCTTCTTCGCGGGTTTGTTATTACTCATTGCACATACTTACGTTTGAAAGTGCTATGTGTCGTTTTATAGTGCAAACCGTATTTAAAGAGCGTTATACAATATTTTGAAGCGGATTAGGTTTCTTCAAAGTCGAAAATTATTACAATAAGTTATGGCTATTACTTTCATATTGTAGCATAGTTTATATGGAGTTAATGTTATTTTCTCAAAGTGCATTTTGTCCATCAAATGTGGCATATATTATTTTTTGTGTATTACCTTTACTGAAAGTTTGAAATATTTTTTTAATGTTTATTCATTTCCTTTTAAAGCGATTTTATTCGTTTTTAAAGTGAGTTCAATTCCAACCCATATACAATCCTCTACTCTCTCTACATAAAACTGTGTATTGAGTGAAATATTTTCATCTGAGAACATAAGGCTATGGAAAGCTCTAAAAATTGATGATGATCAGAATTCTAGTAACTTATTGAACTAACCAATGCACTCAAATGATTTTACTTTACTGTGAATATATTCAATAGCTTAAGTAGTTTGTCTAAGTTTTCTCGAAGTGTCACCTACCAATTACACAATTATTAAATTTCTTGATTTAATCATTTCTTTTAAGAACTACTAATTTATGTGAATTGAGATACCATCTAATGAAGCCACAGTGTGGTGAAAAGCGGCCTGAAATAATTAATTGATCATTGAAATTATTTTTTCTAATAATAGCTTTTACTATAGAACAGCGTTTCCTAACCTTTTTCAGCTACGGACTCCTAGGAAACCAAGAGCAATTATCAAATACGCCTTTGATAAAAAAATACAGTAAAAATTTTCAGACCATTTCTTTATGTACAATACATACAGAAAAATACTTTTCTATAAAAAAATACGTATTTTGTTTTCGTTATTATAAATGTATTGGCACACGATTCTTAATCTGAAGATTGGAGTTGCTTTCTTGCAAATAAATAAGTGACATCCGTGTTAATTTTACTAAAAAGTTGTATTCTCAAATCGAACTCCAATTGTAATCTGTTTCTGTATTTGTTTTGAGTAAATAGAAGAGCAGAAAATAACTTCTCACTGAAGTATGTATTTGAGAAAAGCAGTAAATAATTCAGTTCTTTTGATATCTCCTCATAATCATTCTTTACATTCATTTGAAAGGGTCTGATATCCAGTTTTTTTTGTCGGACAAGTGATCCTGAAACGAGGACCTTAAGGCGAGGAGATGTTTAATCATTTCATCTTGTACTTGTTTTGGCAACATTGCTCCACCACAGGATACCAAAAACGCTGCTTGAAAGATGTTGCTATTCATTTCTATTAATTTTTTAGCAGGTATTCACTTTGAAAACCTGCTTATTAAAATGGGTGCGATTAGCAAAGTTGGACCTAGGACCAAGATAGTTTTTCGTTTCATGAGTTTGTATATATGTTCGTATGTATGTGCTTATGTATTTTAGTGTTGTTTACACGATAAGGAGCGCAATTTTGAAGCAATAGAGTTGAAAGTTTGTAAATAGGTAGTTTCCTATGATATCTTGGATGATATTGTTTTTGGTTTGAATTGGTTGGGGGTTGACCCGCCTGAGGGGAAAATAAATCTTATTTATAGAATAACGGTCGCAATTTTAAAGCAATAGGGTTGAAAGTTTGTAAATGGGTAGTTTCGCATGATATCTTGGATGAGATTGTTTTTGGTTCGAATTGGTTGAGGGGTTGACCCCTGCTGGGGAGGAAATAGATCTTATTTACACGACAGAAGGCGCAATTTTGTAGCAATAGGGTTGAAAGTTTGTATCTAGGTAGTTTTGTATGATATCTTGAATGGGATTCGTTTTGGTTCGAATTGGTTGACCTCCTGGGCGAAGAAATAAATCTTGTTTACATGGTAAAGGTCGCAATTTTTGAGTAATAGAGTTAAAAGTTTGTAGGTAGGTATTTTCGAAAGATATCTTGGATGGAATTGGTTTGGTTCGAATTGGTTGGGGGGTTGACCCCCTGGGGAAAGAAGTAAATCTTGTTTACATGATAAAGGGCGTTATTTTGGAGCAATAGGATTGAAATGTTGTGAGTAGGTAGTTTCGTATGACATATTGAATAAGATAGGTTTTAATGCGAATTGGTTGGGGGGTTGCCCCCCAGGGAAATAAGTCTTGTTTACAGAATATAAGGCGCAATTTTGGTACCATAGTGTTGAAACTTTGTAGGTAGTTTTCGTACGATATCTTGGATGATATTTATTTCTATATGAATTGGTTGGGGGTTTGCCCCCCGGAGGGGGAAATAAATCTTGTTTACACGACAAAGGACGCAATTTTGTAGAAATAAGGTTGAAAGTTTTCAAGTAGGTAGTTTCGTATGATATTTTGGATGTGACTGGTTCTGGTAAGAATTGGTTTGGGTGATGACCCCCCGGGAAGGAAATAAATATTGTTTACACATTAATGCAATTTTTTGGATTTGGAACAAAAATCATAATTGAATAAATAGATTTTTTAAACTGGATACGTTATGAAAACCTGCTCTTCTAATAAAGCTCGTTGCGATAGAAATTTTTTTATTGTTCAATAGTCCAGAGATGAATCAGTGAATAAGTGGACCCCATACGTATACTCACGGACCCCCAGGTGTCCGGAGACCACAGGTTAAGGAATACTGCATAGAAAATTATCGAAGTATTTCTATTCATTGCAAAACTTGACTGAAGAACCAATTCGAGAGTGAATATTACAGAACGCAGCCGACTAAAGTCTACAAAGATTTACGCCATTCCATTATATAGAATGAAAATCGAAAGTGTTCCTCTCTGAGCACCGTCACTGTCCGTCAATAGTTAATTTATCTCTCGCAAGCATGCACGGCCACGGATTTCATATTAAATTAGATTTGTTACAGTGTCATCTTCAGCGAAATTTTATGATTGGACGTCATACCACCTAGGAGTGCGGCTGAATTAGCCGGTAATTAAACCTGCCTCATGTCGAGGGCACCGTGATATATGTCTATTACACGTAGTTTTTACAGACACACGATGGTACATGCGTGCACACTTAACTCGGACGAAAAAAAACGTCTTTCATCCTCGCATTCGGTTCTCGATTATTTACGGACGTATCGTTTGAAACGTTTTTATTGTGCTAATTCTTCGAAACGGCTCTTGATATGAGATTTTTATTTGCTTTTATTGGATTCTCATACGAAATTGCTACACATACTGTGAAATTCGAGAAATTTAAAAATTACAGCTATTTTCTGGAAGGGAAGCATATATATATATAAATATAGATATATATATATATATATATATATATATATATATATATATATATATATATATATATATATATATATATATATATACCGGGTGTCCTCGGCCCTATAACTTTTTTGTTATCGGAGATAATGAAATAAAATTTGAAGGATCTGTTTGATGCATAAAACTGCATTTTTTGACAAGTAACTCAACTTCATGCAACTTCCGGTGAAACCGGAAGGTGACATAAACTTTCGATTTTTAAATGGGTATATTTCCAGTTTTTTTGTCTCCACATGACATTAAGAATACAACCATGTATCAGTTATTACTTTTTGTGTCCGGTTTTTTATTTTATTTTCGAAATAAATTTTTGGTCTAGAGGGCTATGGATGCGTTCAAATAACTAATTTCGGTCCTAAAATGCATGTTAAAATACAACTTCACTGTTTTCGATCAAAATTTTCCAGCTATTTGAAGTTTAATTTTAAAACATTTATTACTATTTTTTTTTCAAATGACAACATGGTGGCTCGTCGGGTTAAAAATAAAGATAATTTTACTACGATTAATTTGATACCGCACTCTAGGTATTAGGTCGAAAGAAAACTTTCGATAACAACCTGAAATCCCATAACCTTAGAACTTTTTTTAAATGAAAAATCTTATTGAGATTAAAATAACAATTGAAATCATCGAGTAGCCTGTGACCAACACAACTGAAACAAAATAAGTCCGGAGCCACGCCCACAAATCTACGTCCCAGGACGGTAAACAAGGCCATTTTAGGACCGACATTATTTATTTGAACGCATCTATAGCCCTCTATAATGAAAATTCATTTCGAAAAAAAAATTGAACAACGGATACAAAAAGAAGCAAATGATACATGGTTGTATTCTAAATGTCATATGGAGACAAAAAAACTGAAAATATACCAGGTGTCCCATTTAAAAATCGAAAGTTTATGCAACTTCCGGTGAAACCGGAAGTTGCATGAAGTTGAGTTAAAAAATGCAGTTTCTTGCATTAAACAGATCTTGTGAATTTCATTTCATTATCTCCGAAAATAAAAAAGTTATAGGGGCGAGTCACCTTCCGTGGACACCCGGTATATATATATATATATATATATATATATATATATATATATTATACTTATATAATATTATACATATATAATACATATATATATATATATAATACTAATATAATATAATATATATATATATATATATATATATATATATATATATATATATATACAGTGGCGTAACTAGGAAAGTTGCCGCTCGGGACAGATCTCTTATGCCCGATTTGACCAACTAATTCCTAAAGTTAGGCAATACTTAAATCGGATTTTGGAATTCCTAAGTGCAATTTGCGTTTCACCATGCGTTAAGTAATGCCTAAAGACGATAGGAAATACCTAACGTTAGGTCTGCCTAGAGTATTTAGGAAATGCTTAACCTCAAATTGATATAATAAAGTTAATATATATCATTTTTTCTCTTCTTACTATCCTTTTTCAAATTAACAGTCTAGTATTGAACAGTGGTACCAATTATATGTACAAAACTTTACAAATCAAGTTTTTAACAAGGTATTTCTTAACTAAGAATTTCTTAGGTTGGTGAAACCCGCTTCAGGTAAGTATCGGATTCAGGTATTTCCTATCGTAGGAATTATTTAGTTAGGAACTTCCTTACATCTCGTTGGTGAAATCGGGCATTGTTGGCGCCCCCTGTCTTATAAAACATATTGGTTTTTTTTGCTAAACGAAGGCAAATGATGTTAACCTTGACGATATATCGAGTCTTCAGAAAGAATACGATCAAGATTTATTGTTATATAATCTGGGGCCTGTAACACAAATCATAAAATTGTAACAAGTCTACAAGTTACAAGTGATCTGCCTGTAACTACAAGTCCTACTTAATTCCGTATCACAATGCGAATGGCTACAATTGTAGAAAGTAAATAATTTTGTACATATGTAGCTACATATTTAATGAAAATATTATTCCTACTCGATGCAGACTTGTCATGACACTCTTGGGATAGTGGTTAGGTTAGGTTATTCAAGTAGACGTCTCAGTAAAATGTCTTCAAAACAAATTGTTTTTGATACCCCATGCATATCGCAAACACCATGATACTGACCTCCACTTCCTAACCAGTGCAAGGCAATTAATGTCTTTTGCGGTGGTGTCAATCCATACCATCCAACTGTTTTATTTGCAAGCCTTGGTCCAATATCCCGAAGGAGATTTTCAAATTGGTCTCGGCTCAGACGAAACCTTTCGTTGAATTTGTTATCAATGAGAATAGCGAAGTCTTTTCTAATATTAAAACGATATTCTTTAGGCACGTCTTCATAGTCACTTTCGGAATCGCTTGACCAAATATTGCAAGAACAGATTCGTACGTGTTGACAGTACGGGACTTATCATAATACTACTGTACAGTGTGCATTTACCCAGGGTTGAAGATAGGTAAAACATTATCTACACTTGTTGCAAATTCTGTAACACAATAATATAAGTGTTAACTTTGTGTTACAGAAAACGCTTACATATGTCGAGATTCTTCCGTAATTACTGGTGCCGTATGGGTAATTACAAGAAGGGTTGTGTTATGCAAAAGTTACAAGTGTAAAATATATTCTAACAATTGTAGGACTTGTACGGCTTGTGTTACAGGGCCCTGGTTGTCATTGTCACTCAAATATCTAAACATAATATATTTATTTCAAACCTCCTTGAATATACATTACACATTCTGAGCATAAAGAACCTGAAATAATGCTTGCTGAGAAAATGATACATTTTGATGTCTTTATGCTTGAAAATCCTCTTTTCTTGCTCAATTTGTAGCAAATTTTATCACTAAAATTAACGCTAGAGGCAACTTGTGTCTCTGGAGACATTGTTGAATTCTATCAACACCAGGGAGTAAAACCGACCAAAAACATAAGAAGGCTGCAAAATCAAACTTTTGAAGGTCAATATTCCGATCAGTTCATTCTGTATATCTGAAGAAAAATAGGAAAAAGCATTAGGTATTTCAGCCATAGATAAAGATGTTCCTTCATGAAGGGGTCGAACTTTGCCAAAAATTTCATCGAAGCCAAACAATGAACCCTCGTCGCCGTCCTTGACCCCCCCTCAGTATATATATATATATATATATATATATATATATATATATATATATATATATATATATATATATATATATATATATATATAGTAATAATTGCTGACCTGTATGTATATTCTAATATTGGGAGTTGCAGCAGAACATTTCAGATATATTCTTTCCTCTTTGCTCAAGCTTTCGAGAATTTTATTTTATCTTCATCAGGCCAACTACAATTGATTACAATACATAATAAAAATGGTTAATGGTTAAACAGTTATAAAAAACTAACGAAATTAAGAATGTGAACTAAGATGTCCAGAGAAATCGTGTTTTTGTTGTAGATTGGTACTGGCATGAATTGCTTTGGACAACTTAGTTCACATCCTCAACTTCATGAGAATTTTATAACTGTTTAACTATTCACCATTTTCATTATGTATTGTAACTAATTTTAGTTCTCCTGATGAAGAGAAAATGAAATTCTCGAAAGCTTGAGCAAAAAATTTTCAATTTTTTATCTCAATTGACTGCTCACTTAACACCTGGTGGCAATTTTTTCAAAATTGTTCACCAAATGAAGTGAAATGAATTAAAACACTTGGCTTGATTTCTTCTAAAATTAGTTTAATTCACTCCACATATGTTTAGAGCTATGAACCCATTATCAACATCAGTTTGTCATCACCTCTTGATAATGGGTTAGTAGCCCCATTTTAACTGAATTTATCCAAATTTCAATAGTTTCGTCCTGCGTAAAAAATAATCCCAGATAACTTCAGCTATTTTGGTTTGAAGAGGACCCTTTAAGATGCCCATATGTACTGGGAATATATATATATATATATATATATATATATATATATATATATATATATATATATATATATATATATATATATATATATTCCCAGTACATATGGGCATCTTAAAGAGCCCCCTTCAAACCAAAATAGCTGAAGTTATCTGGGATTATTTTTTAGGCAGGACGAAACTATTGAAATTTGGATAAATTCAGTTAATATGGGGCTACTAACCCATTATCAAGAGGTGATGACAAACTGATGTTGATAATGGGTTCATAGCTCTAAACATATGTGGAGTGAATTAAACTAATTTTAGAAGAAATCAAGCCAAGTGTTTTAATTCATTTCACTTCATTTGATGAACAATTTTGAAAAAATTGCCACCAGGTGTTAAGTGAGCAGTCAATTGAGATAAAAAATTGAAAATTTTATATATATATATATATATATATATATATATATATATATATATATATATATATATATATATATACCACTCTCTCAGCTCGCTTTTGACGATACAGTGCAATAGACAATTTTTCAGGAGAGAATAGACTAAAATATGTAATTGTCTCTTTGAAAGGCTGCGAATGCAAGGTCTCATCCTATTATTAGAGTGAAATAAGTATTCTGTTGGATGATCTCTGAGACACACCTCAGACAGTAATCTTCAATCGATTTTGCAGCGCTGAAGGCGCTGCTGCGAATATTCGGTTCTAAAATGGGACACATTTTCAGAGTGCCGTAAACAATCCTATTTGCCGATACTGCCCACTGGTCGAATCCGTCGACCCACTTGGATTATACCGGATTAAATCAGCTCGGCTCGCGCATTTCATTGTTTGCTAGTCCAACATACGCGCCTTGCGTTTTAATCTAGAATTGTTGCCGTCAAACAACCATCGACCTACAGCATCGGTTCTAACGAAACAAAGTGTCCGTCATGAATCAACAAGCCGCCACTCGCGAAAAAGTCTCCGTGAATTGGCCACCAGAGGAGACGTTTTTTATCAGCGCCGGAATTGAATTTCTAACGAAGTTCCCCAACAATGGAAGCGTATTAATTCCGCCCCCCCCCTTTCGACCGCGACGCGTTTCGAACAATACTAACTGATAACATTACGTTTCAAATTTATGCGAGAAGCAACAGTCATAATTCATCTCGTCGTAATTTATATATGTATGTAATTCCGCATGCATTAACCTTCCGATGAGAACGATATTTCACTCTAGGCACTTCTTGAGGAGGCGCGATGGTACTAGACAGGACGGCCAGACTTGCGAGTGCCGATGGTACCGGTGATACCGACGAGTCTGGGCGTAACTCTATTCAGATGACGGACGGAGTTCGATCGACGGTCTTGGAATTAAAGAATTCCTCTTCTTAGAATAATATCTGTATTTCTCGAAATTAAAAACAATACCAATAGAAAACACTAAAAGCCGCAATTCCTCTTATCTTCACAATATAACCGTGTGGCAGGTCACTATAATTCAAGATAAATGGTTGAATGTTTTGATTTTTTAGACATCATCAGGACTATACACTTGATGCCCTCCTAAAGTGACGTTATTTCGGTCCATTTGAAAACTGATCATTTTGGTAGAATTACTATCATATATAAAACGATTTTTGAGAGGGTAATGCCCGATTTCACAAACTAATTTCTTAAGTTAGGCAATACTTAAATCGGATTTAGGAATTCGTAAGTGCAATTTGCGTTTCACCACGAGTTAAGTAATGCCTTAGGACGATAGAAAATACCTAACGTTAGGATAGCTTGTTAGGTTTGCCTTGAGTATTGAGGAAATGCTTAACCTCAAATTGTTTAGTTGTCAATTGCACATCAAATTTAGGGTTACTTCCATAGAAATATAATGAAACTATTATATTTCTATCATTTTTCTCTTCTTCTTATTAGCCTTTGACAAATTTCTTAGTCTTTGTCAAATTTCTTAGGTTCGTGAAACCCGATTTATAGGCCAAGCTACAGAAATTTGTAGGGAGCATTTTGTGTGAAAAGTGTTAGAAGAAAACCAGCTGCGCCATTGTTTGTAAAATAGTTCTATATGATATAGCGATATGTTTTTCACTCGACTTTATTATTTATAACTTTGTTATTAACAATTTTATGCTGAAAATCGCATTTTTTTCAGTTTTTTGCTTTTAAAATTGAAACTATCAGAGTAATCGTGATGGTGTCAATAGACTAATTATAGAAAATGAAAAAAAAAAGAAAATGAGAGGTCAGATGACTCGATCAGACCCTTAGTTCAAGAGAAAATCGGAAAAAACCGTCCAAAATGCAGTTTTTTCATCACGCGCTCGGCCGTTTTTCGTCATGTTCAACTTTATATTAAACATATTTCTCAGCGTTTTTATGAAAAACCAAGATGAACGTTTTGAACTATGAGTATTCTACTTTCAAAATCTTTTAAGTAAATTGAAATCGGACCATACCTGTCGCATTCAGGTCTGCTGGAAAATTGCATAGTAACATAATCAAATGGCCACAGATCAAAAACTATGCATCGGACAGTTCCTGATCTTTGCACAAATGAAGTTTATATCAATAACTAATACTGGCCGGAGGATCTACGGTACAACTCAGAAAATAACCGAGTCAAAAATTTTTGAAAAAACTGCATTTTGGCTGGAGTTTCCTCTCAAACTCTGGGTCTGATCGAGTCGTCCCACCTCTCATTTTCTTCGTCTTCTCATTTTCTACAATAAGTCTATGAACACCATCACGCTTACTCTGATAGCTTCATTTTTATAAGCAAAAAACTAAAAAAAATGCAATTTTCTGCATAAAATTGTTAATAACAAAGTTATAAATAATAAAGTCGAGTGAAAAATATATCACTATATCATATGGAACTATTTTACAAACAATGGCGCAGCTGGTTTTCTTTTTACATGAAACAATCTCTGTATAGCTTGGCCTATTAGGTGAGTATCGGATTTAGGTATTTCCTATCGTAGGAATTACTTAGTTAGAAACTTCCTTACATCTCGTTGGTTAAATCGGGCATAAGAGTGATAGTGAGTGAGAGCAATGGTAGGACGAGCGATTGACTTCGTCAGGAATGTCAAGAGGCATTCAACTACACCAAGGGTTGTAAAACTATGTCAAGGGTTGTATAACTTGAACCATAGCTTCATCAGTATCTATGAACTTGAGGCTGAATTTCGAGAACAATGAAACACTTCCGGATATCATCCGGAACTCCCGAAAACCACCCGGATGAGAATCGGACTTCACTTTGAGCTGCACAAAAAAAAAATAGCTGAGAAAAGACATCAACTTTTGAATGAAAAACCTTCATTTCGTGGTTAAAATGCATTTAGCTTTAAATATTCCTTTGATAAGAAGTTACTGATCTGAAAGCATAACTGGAAATTTCCGCATGAGAGATTGCTTATGTTTCTATTTATATGAAGAGTATATATATTAAGATTTTTTTCATTTTTTATTTCGAAAGAATATCATAACTTGTTTTAAATAATATGTACTTTCATTTTTTTATATACCTATGATTTCATTTTTTTAATTTTTGATCGATTTTATTTTTTTTGAGTTGAAATAAGAATATGTAATGATCATTATGTATCATTACATATTCTAATAAATATAAATAAGATAATCATTGGATATATGTATTTTATTTTCATTGTTTGGTTGGGGTCCGCCAAAAATTGGTTTGTAATTTGAGGGTCCGGGAGTTGAAGTAATTTGAGAACCACTGTTCTATATGATAATTTAATGCAAAAATATGAAGGAAGGTTAAGAGAGCAAAAAAATCAGAAATTTTTCAAAAAATCGTGTATTACTATTTTTGATGAAAATACCATATTGCCCAAAAGGTTTGACAATGCTAGATATAATGATGTGGAACTATTGGCTCAATTTTCAGTGGTTTTTTTCAAGCAGTTCAATGAGAATCCCCGAGAGCTTGAATTATGGCAAAATTGCGTCGACTTGGGTGCCCCACCGTCGAATAAGTCTTTCAGGAAGTCGATGTCGAACCGAAAAACTCATTTCGAGCCAATTTCGCTCGACCGATCTAAATTCAGATCCCTTAATGGAATTTGCGGTAAATTTTATCCATATCCTGATGATTATAAATACAAATGTGCCTCTTCGGTGGGACCGTGAGATCGGGGGGAAAATGGATCGGGCACGGCCTGTACCGTTAAATTCCTCACGTTCGAACCGCGTTAATTTCGGCGAGTTATCTTGTAACTCTCATCAGGTCGACTTCCTAAACGCGTCCCCGACCGGTCGACGTCGTGTTTCGGAAACGGTATCGGAGATTATCCGATTTTTTACCAATTTAATTGCCAGACTCGAACGTCCGAATTTCTGGGAATTATCGACGATGGTATTAACGCGGGAGTAGTGAAAGAGTCTTTTATTTTATTTCATCTGAACTCATGATTCATGAAAATCGATGAAAATTAATACGAAGCTTTGGCTTAAAATAGGTTATGAAGACGTATATATATATATATATATATATATATATATATATATATATATATATATATATATATATATATATATATATATATATATATATATATATATATATATATATATATATATATATATATATATATATATATATATATATATATATATATATATATATATATATATATATATATAGGTATATATATATATATATATACACCACATGAAGCACCAAAATTTGTTGGGGTATTGCTGGGGTCATTTGCTAGCTTTCCTCTTTGAACCCTGGATCCTAGGACTCACGGTTAAGGAGATATAATTTTGTAAATTTTTTTTCTCAAATTTCCTTAAATTCCGCATTTAAACCCTCATAAGTTGTTTATTAATGCCTGTAAAAGCCCAATTTTTATTTCTCTTTTTTGTTCGATCAAGTATTTCATACTTGTCTGCTCTCTTGGTACACATTTTCTCCGGAAAAAAAAAAGATTTCTGCTTCAGAAAAAAATATATATTTCCAAGAAAATGTGCAACAAGAGAGCAGGTAGGTATTAAATTATTATTGTCAGTTTATCTTTTGTTCAAATAAACGATATTAAAATCACATTTTGTTCGAGCAAAAAGAGAAATATTTCTGCTTCAACGAATAAGTAGCTACTGTAACGGCTGAAGTAAGAAACAGGTGCCAGACGTGCATTAGGAACAAGGGAGAACAGTTCGAACAAAGTTTATAACTAGAGAACAGTTATATATTAAATTATTGTTAGTAGTTTCACTTTTGTTCAAAAAAACGATCATAAAAATGAAGTCCGAACGTTTTCCGTCTTTCTGAAGGAATATCCGCAATTTGAAGCAGAAATGTTTATTTCTTCTCAACGTGTAGCATACCGTTGAAAAGTTTATTAAGTAAAAAAGTTTTTAAAGGAGAGCGAGGCTATCAATTGTTACTTTTTTCAACATTGAATTTTCAAGTTGATTCATTTTCACAAAATCGCTAATTTTGTGGAATAAAAATCCTCGTTTGGTACCAACAGTTTATATATATATATATATATATATATATATATATATATATATATATATATATATATATATATATACTATATATATATGTTGTATCGTATGTTTTCTCGGATGGTAGAATGAATCAGAGAGAGATTCCGGGGTTTCAATCCGATTTCGGAATTTTTGTTGGCGCTGAGAAGCACGTTTGTTTCACGACGTTTCGCCAAAATCTCATTTGGCATTTTCAAAGTGCTGCTGTACGTCTGGTGACTCGACGGCAACTATATATTATATGTATTATATACTATATATTATATGTATATATATATATATATATATATATATAATATATATAATATTTATATATATTATATATATATATATATATATATATATATATATATATATATATATATATATATATATATATATATGTTCAGAAAGATTTCCGCGGTCGGAAGTATTTGAAAAACTTGGTTCACGGAATGAACCGCGTAAAAGATTTGAAAAATCTGGACGTTCTGTCTCCTTTTGCGAAGCCATGTTCAGGGGAATTAGAAGGGGAATAATTCAGAATCGTGGCCTCAATCTGCCTACTCCACGATTCGAATTAGGAGGAATCGGAAACAATACGATAGCGTGGTCTCAACCTGCCTACTCCACTAACCGTACTGCTTCCTGTCAACTCTGAAGGCACAACCTGCCTACTCTTCAGAGTCAACTGACGGGCCGATTGTCGCGTGGTCGTATTTATAGGGGAGGGGGGCGGGTCCTCACGCTCATCAGTGCGGGATGTACTCTGATTGGGTGTGACATGGCGACCACTGAGAAGTGGTATCCATGCTGATGGGAGTCTGTGACTGTCATCTCTGGTGTTCAAGCAATTTGGACGTTTTTCTATTTCTACAGCTTCACGTAAAATTCGGGATTTGAAAGATCGGACGGGAGCAATTTTTCGTGTATTGGGGAAATCGATAATGTGGCCTGTTTGGGTGTGATGTTGGGAAAGGGAGTTGGTGATATATGAGTGTCTTACTGAAAGTGAATGTTCTTTGGCACGGACCTGAATTCGTCGGTTCGTTTGTCCTATATAAGAACGAGGACAATTGGAACAGAGAATCTCATAAACACCGAGATTTTCGTTAGGAATTTTATCCTTGAAGGATCTGACGAGATGGGAGAGTTTTTGTTGAGTGGTGAATATTGTTTTGATGTTTGTGTTTTTGAGAAATTTTGCGATTTTATCTGTTACTCCTTTGATGTAAGAAAGAAATAATTCAGGTGTAGATTCTTGTTTAGTGGAATTGGAAGGAGGTAGAGGTGGGGTGATGTTTGTGTGTTTGCGTATGTTCTTGTTGATTTGATATGTGTTGTAACCGTTCTGTAATAATATATGTTTCAGAGTATTGAGTTTCGATTCACGGTGTTCGTCGTCAGATAGTCGAATGGAGCGGTAGATTAGGGTATTAACTACAGAGTTAAGTTGAGAAGGATGGTGGTGAGACTGGGCGTTCAGATAACGGTTTGTATGGGTGGTTTTACCGTTATCTGAACGCCCAGTCTCACCACCATCCTTCTCAACTTAACTCTGTAGTTAATACCCTAATCTACCGCTCCATTCGACTATCTGACGACGAACACCATGAATCAGCACTCAATACTCTGAAACATATATTATTACAGAACGGTTACAACACATATCAAATCAACAAGAACATACGCAAACACACAAACATCACCCCACCTCTACCTCCTTCCAATCCCACTGAACAAGAACCTACACCTAAATTATTTCTTGAAGTAGGAAGATTGAGGCCACGATTCTGAATTATTCCCCTTCTAATAAATTCTCCTGAAGATGGCTTCGCAAAAGGAGCCGAAACGTCGAGATTTTTCAAATCTTTTACGCGGTTCATTCCGTGAACCAAGTTTTTCAAGTATATATATATATATATATATATATATATATATATATATATATATATATATAAAATCCTGTCATTTTCTAAACAATAAAGTTGTTTTTTAATTCAAATTACCTGTTATTGCAAAAAAGTAAATAACAATACAACAAATTAAAAATACATACTCAACAAAAATAGCCAGTATTTTTAGAAGGTTTTTTCTCGTTGATATTACCAGACGCCCCAGCACGTCAACAACTGTTGAGGCAGTGAATAAAATTGTTATAGAAAATCATTATTTCATAATGTGTATTGCTAAATTCTACAGAAATTATTTTCAAAAATGCAGCTAACCTTTGAACAAAAAAATAAGGATATGAAGTTATTTAAATCTTACACTGAATAAGAAACCATTCAAACACTCACAAAACGGTACCAACCAATGTTTTAGAAACTACAACTTGCACAAAAATAAAATTAATAGATATGATAAGGGAAAGTTGTGCAAAGAAGTATATGACCTTTCATTGTATGACAATATCACATTTAGCCATTGTGTATTATCTAGACAAAATAGAAGTACACCAAAACTTCCATTTTTTATAACTACTATTTTTCTGCGAAAATAAGTCGTGTTTGAATAGTGATTTTTCCAAATTTTTCAAAAAGTTTTTTCCGGAATAAAAATGTTATATAGATATACATTACTAATTGTTAGGAATCAATGAAATGACTATTTCCCTATAATTACCCTTTGTAATCGTATATTTGAGGAACTGATACCGATAAAGAAATAATCGCCATATTGTGAAGCCAAACTTGTCTTGAAATCCACATAATACGAATGTTTTAAAAAGAGTTATTATGTAGATAAAATTTTCCTTTTTTCTCTCATAAAAGTGTCATCCGTTGGCAATTTAGACTGCCCAAAATTTATAAATTCGGAGAATGTGACAGTTGTTTTTTTCGAACAAAATCCACAGAACAATAGGACCATAAAATTCTATTTTACAGGTAACCGAAGCTGAAATTCCATGTATGTGTGAAGCGGAGATTATTAAAAAAAAACAATGAAAAAACCACGCAGAACATGTTGATGTCCACATCGACCCCATGTTCAAATAATGACAGCGCATATAAAAAGCTTATTAGCTACCTCTTTCCACCATATCATCATCATCTTTTTCCCCAAATAATTTAAGCCTGTAGATTTATAGGCTTAACGATGATCCTTAATCATTCCACAAAAAAATGCCATTTAAAATCCATATATTAAAAGCGTATTCGGCAAAGATGTATCGGTTACATATATTAATGGAACAAAATAAAACGCGACAAGTAACAAGAATTAAACGCAATGTAAAATTAAGTTTTAAAATTTCGATGATCATTCTGTTCGTTAAATTGTTCGGAAGGACTTGATTTATACATCCTGCTTTTCTTAGGTGGGTATTTCCATTTTTTTTGTACACATGATATATGAGTCGTCATGCATGGTTTATTTTTCGAAAACATTTCATACACTAAAAAAATTATTTTCCAGTTTTTATTAACTTTTATTGAAAATCTGCTATGTTGATTGGAGTCCTATAAAATATTTAAAGATTCATCTACTAATTATTATTTAGTTTTATTTGAATTCGAATACGTTAATTGGGGTCCTATGAAATATTTAAAAAAATTATTTACTAATTTTTTGATAATTTGATATTGTAATTGAAGCCCTATAAAATTTTCAAAAAAATTATCTACTAGCTAATGATTATTCAATTTCTGATATGTCAATTGGAGTCCTATAACATATTTTGAGAATTTTCTACTAATTATTATTTAGTTTTATTTAAATTCATATACATTAATTGGTGTCCTATAAAATATTTAAAAAAATGATCTACTAATTATAATTTAATTTAATTGATAATTTGATATGTCAATAGAAGTTCTATAAAATTTTCAAAAAAAATTATCTACTAATAATTGTTCAGTTTTATTGAAAATCTGATATATAAATTGCAGCCCTATAAAATATTTTAAAAATCTTTCACTAATTGTTATTTAGTTTTATTTAAATTCGGATACATTAATTGGGGTCCTATAAAATATTTAAAAGAATTATCTACTAATTACAATTTAGTTTCATTGATAATTTGATATGTTAATAGAAGTTCTATAAAAGTTTTAAAAAAAATTATCTACTAATAATTATTCAGTTTTATTGAAAATCTGATATCAATTGAAGTCCAATAAAATATTTTAAAATTTTTCTACTAATTATTATTTAGTTCTATTTAAATTCGAATACATTAATTGGAGTCCTATAAAATTTTTGAGAATTATCTACAAATTATAATTTACTTTTATTGATAATTTGATATGTTAATTGAAGCCCTATAAAATTTTGAAAAAAAATTATCTACTAATAATAATTAAGTTTTATTGAAATTTCGTTATATCAATTAGAGTCCTATAAAATGTTTTAAAAATCTTCTACTAATTTTTATTTATTTTAAATTCTGATATGTTAATTGAACTCTTATAAAATATACAAACAATTATCTATCGATTATTATTCATTTTTAGCGAAAATATTATATGTTAATTGGAGTATAAATTATTAGAAAAAAATATCTACTAATAGTTTATTATTCAACGAGCGGTAATGTAGGTCATAACTCACGCAGATGAAGTTTGCAGCACGAGCTGCAAGCGAATGCTGTAATTCATCAAGTGAGTTATGACCATTACCGCAAGTTGAATACTATACTTTATCTACGACTATAACAATAAATATTAAGATACAAATACAAAGTCACAATAATTAGGTAGTATTAACTTAATTTCAAAACGTCAGAATTATTCAAATGACATTAGCAGATGAGTGACGGACGATCTTAGGTACTTGGGATCTTAGTAGACTATATAGTGAGTTATAGCAGTGTGTTATTATTACTCACGCTGTTTTGGTAATAGATAATATTAATTGCTAAAACGCAGTTGAATAATGAATATATTATTCAATGGGAGTAGATGAATATAATTAAGTACCTATTTATCGAAAATCTCATACCTTAGTTGGAGGCCTATAAAATATTTATACTAATTATTTAGTTTTATTGAAGATCTGATAGGTAAATTGAAGTCCTATGAAATATTTAAAGAAATTATCTACTAGTTATTATTTCGTTTTATTGAAATTTTTGTATGATAATTGGAGTCCTATAAAATGCACTTATATAAAAAATTGACGACTTATTATTATTTAGTTTTATTAAAATACTAAAACATTAATTATGATCTTATAATATATGAAAAATTAATGTTTTTTATTGAACCTTATCTCATCTCATTTCATACTATGCATTTATATAAGTGCATATATATGCACTTATATAAAAAATTGACGACTTATTATTATATAGTTTTATTAAAATGCTAAGACATTAATTATGATCTTATAATATATGCAAAATTAATGTTTTTTATTGAAGCTTATCTCATCTTATTTCATACTACTTGGCTGAGAAAACGTTTGTTTTACAATCGATTCCGTCAAAGCTAATTGACCGTCTTACTCCAGTGAAATGATGAGAAAAAAATACTTTCTAAGCTATTGACCATATAATAGAGATTAACTAGAAACTTAACATGGCATCCATTCAATCGCTACTATGAAACCTATGAAATTCAAGATGACTTGTACTTTTTATGCAGCAAAAAAAAAAGGAAGGATTCGCGCAATTACCTCCTGAGCTAATCGACTGTGAGGAATTGCTCAATTTGTATTCATATCATTTGCCACTTTCGAAGCTGTAACGAGGAAGTATTACCCAACTTACAACATCCGTAATATCGACATATCGTCGAATATATAGTACTAATTTCCATACTTTGGTATAAATTGACTATTTAAAGTTTAATTTTAGTTCATGGCCAAATCATATAAGATTCTCTTGTTTAAGATATATTAAGTTTTCTCTTCATATTCTAGAAGCGGCCGATTATTGTTTTAAAATTACGGACACACATGTCTTAGTCAAGATAATACCCAATTTTATAATAAAGTAGTCAATTTATCAATTGATGAGGCTAATAATTGGTCGAAATTTATATTCATAGGTTGATAACAATTTTCATAAATATTTCAATTATATTTTAGAACCTGGGCAACAATATCAGTATCACAAATATTTACGAGATGTATTTTGTTATAAAATTGTCGTTTATTATATTAAATTGCATTTTTACAGAAAATACAACGATATAGGTGAACTCAAAAAGCATAAGCCTATCTAAATATAAAATTTTATCCCAATCGTTAAAGCTGTTTCCGAGATATATACAAGAATTTAAATATATGAGATGACGCACGTTTCGAAGTACTACTTCTTCGCCAGGTACTGACTGAATAATGGTTCAATTGTACAGATAGAGATGTTCATATACAATCTGAATTACTTAGGAATATGAGTAACTGAACCAAACTTCTGAATATAAAGATTCTAGAAAATTGAATTTGAAACCATTTATTCCCCCGTTTAATATTTTGAAGCCTGATGTAAATGAGTGATTCTCATCAATTAAATGATTTGCATAATGAGACTACATTTTTTTTATTAAAGAAACTACATTATAGTGTTCTTAAATTCAAATTCAAACATATCTTGAAAATTCTTCTCAACAACTGCAATAAAATTTATATACTTACTGTGGAAATGTCGGTCAATTATTAAACATCAAATATGCGTTATAGTTATTTACAATATTAGGTTGTAAAGAGTCATATTACAAGATTGATAAAACATCGATTGTAGTAATATATGAATTTACAACAAGAATATTGTACAAAATTTCATCTACTTTCATCTATGAATAAAAATATTTGGCAAAAGGCCTATTTAAAAATAAAAATGCACCTGTAAAAATGCACCTGCTATTAAATTTACTAATCAAGTTTTTTATGTTACCTTTCGCATGGTTACTGTTTCGCATAGTTACTGTCGAAACTTTGTCAAACAAATCCAAAAATATGAAAAGTGCGTTTCGAAATGAGGGGTTCTGATGGAAGTTAATAATAAAACAACCATTCTTCTGCAAAGTGTGGTTTTATTTGACAGCAAAATGTTAATAAAGCAAGTTTTTTTTTATTACAGCACTAGTGCTGTAAAGGCATCTATTACAGCAGTAGTTCTGTAATAGGTGCCCTTACAAAACGATTTATAGAAATCTAAAATTCACATTTCTAAATGAAAGTAGATAAAATTTTTTATTGATATTGTTTCATTACGAATGGAATTTTGAAGGACTCAGTAAACAAATTTATGTCAGAAGTGAAAATATTTTTATATTTCAAAACACTAGAACAGGGTACATATGTATTTTCTGAAGAAATATTGAGCATAGGATTAAGTACCTACTTATTTTAACGTAATTTTGTTTTTCATGAAAATAATTGTATTTCAACATAAACCGAGAAACGACATATAGAGATATATGTACTCTTCAAAATATAACCATTTATTTTTCGATTAGATTGAGCTTCCACCTCAATATTCAAAAATCAATTTTTAAGCAATGCCAGGCAAAGGGGTGGAAAAAATGTCACCTTTTAATAGTTATTTATGTACCAATTGCGTTATATAGATTCTAACGCCCGGAGGGTAACATTTGGCCCGAGGGATATATGTTGCCCGATGGGCGTTAAGATCTAGTAACGCACGTGGTGCATACAAGATTTTATTTTTCACGATAAAATTATTTTATTATAATGAAAAATCGATTTTAAAATCGGTTCATTGCTCCTATACTCTCCATTTTCCTTCTCATAGTAGGCATGTCATTCGTTGATATTTTGACGTTTGTGAATATTTTTATCATCATATTTAGTGAATGTCTTTGCTGCTTTCTTTGTGTAGTCTCATAGAAATAATGGAAATGAAAATGAATTTACCCAAGAATATCATAGAAAATGCAGCCAAAGCTGCGAATAATTCATTGCCGGAAAAATTCAGAGTCGTATAGACGACAAGGATTATGAAGTATTTAATCAATGGAAGTTGCTTCAGTTGTCCTCGTACAATGAGCGGGCTTTATGATCCATAATGCCCGCTCATAACGCCCTAGGGCATAATGAGTGTATTTATAGCAACCGTATCTAAGGTAAAATCAACAAATAATATACAAGTGAAAAATAAAATAATATCTGCATTCTATAATTAATATCATTCAATTTATATAAACGAAATGATCATAAAGAAATATAGCAAACTTATATCAATATTTTAAACGACAAAACAGAAAAAAAAATTCGGAGACACGAATTGCGGTCAAAATTTGAAGCAGGTAGAAGGGTACTTAGGTGGTTGTTTTCGACGACTGAATTGCGGTCAAGCCCTACGTCCCGGGGGGTCTTGGATGGTTAATTTTTTCATCTTAAATCTCTATACATATCATGTATTAGGCGGTTAACCAGAAATATGGTAATAATATTGTAGTGCTTTCCTAAGAAACAAATATAAAATTGATGTGTCTTCAAGAAACATTATATATGGATGGTGGTACATTTGACTACTGTACCAAATATTTTTTGCAATTGTTCACCATCCATGCATTTGCAAAAGGAACCTATGTCCCTGTGGCTTTTTGTCTTCTAAAAGATAAACAGAAAAGCAGCTACTTCAAATTATTCAAATAGCTGAAAGATAAATGTAAATGTTCAGGGCAAAATTTGAACCCGAAAACTATTACAATCAATTTTGAGCAAGCCATTCATACCAGTATTTATGAAGCATTTCCAGAAACCAAAGTAACCGGTTGTCTTTTTCATCTTGCTCAGTCTTGGTAAGTTTTATCACATATTATGATGTATACTGATGAAATAATTATTGTTTTGAACTATTATTAGGTGGCGCAAAATACAAAATCTTGGTTTAAGTTCAGAATATAAGAACATAGATTCCGAAATAGGGCGATGGCTAAAACACGTCTTTGGATTAACTTTCCTTTCACCAGAGGAAGTGGGAGATTGTTTTGTAGAAGATTTTATGTCAGATAAACCTACTGGAGACGATAGAATTGACAAATTTGTCGATTATTCAGTGGAAACTTACATCGATGAAGATTCGAAATTTCCACCAGTCATTTGGGCGGAATGTACCGGAAGCATTCACCGGACAACAAACGCTTGCGAATCTTTTCATTCAAAATTCAGAAGAACCTGCAGCTCTCCGCACCCCAACATTAATCTTTTTATAGAAACGTTAAAGAGCATTCAAACAGATACTTACATTAAAATAAATTCTGTTATTGATAATAAAACGAGATTTTTGCGAAAAAATGTATTAGATAAACAAGAGTTTACTAACAACAAAATATGTCAGTACAATACAAAATATATTAGTAGTTATAATTTTGTAAAATGTGTTAGTTATAAGTTTAGTGAAGTAGTTTTATGATGGAAATGCATGTAGATGTACGTCTGTAGTATTGCATAATTTCTATGTGTTTTGTATATGATATATATTTTTATAAAAATTAGAATTTACATTTTTATTTTCAATTTACCCTCTTGCCCCTAAATAAGTTTCTAACCCCAGTTCGGTTGGAGATTAGTTAGATTAGACTCCTCAGGTAGGCACAAAAATTTTGACCGCAATTCAGTCACTCTCGCAAAATCGACCGCAATTCGTGTGCACCGAAAAATTCATATCTTCAACTTATTCCAGTGAAAAACTGTCAATGCTATATCTCAATAATATAATCTCAACCCAAACTAATATTTTCAGTGTATTCAAAGCCGAAGATATCACATCCAAATTGGAAAAATCGAGAATTTACAACTAAATTTATGTTATATATTAAGGAGTATATGAAAAACAGACCAGTAGATTCAAATAAAACCATGATTTTTCTTTCAAAAGAAAACAAATTCAACCTTTGAAAACCTTTGGTGCGAAAATCACCATCCACAAATAGACGAATTCTAAATTACGCAAAAATTATTGGAAGGATCTGAACTAAATTATTCAGCATTTCTATAAATGTTCAAATTCACACAAATGGCAACGTCAGATTTCAATTTCCAGTCTTTATTACGCATTTTCATTTTAACCTTTTCTATCTTAACCTATCAATCCTATAACTTGACTAGTATGCGCGATCGCTGTGGTAAAACTTAAAATTTAAAGTATTGATAATCTTGAAGAAAAAGTAGAGACGCGGGCAGTGAAGCGTTACAAAGAAAATTCGTGATATTTAACATACCGAAAAATGTTGGTGCACACGTGCCGTTCCAATTGACGAGTTACTTGGTCAACTATGTCGACCCTTAGCCTATAAAACCTTGCTGAAATAATCAGATTCCAATAATAAATTATTGTTGGCAGTCTTTGCGTTAGTTACCGCTTTGAAAACCTTATGGACTATCAGCTACGAAATATGAATAATGACTTCAGGATGCTTCGTTTCCATCAGCACCACGGTGTAATATTTTCGCAGCTGAAAAATTACGACGCGCATCGAAATCTCAACGGATTGATAATCATTCATCGAGCGAGAGTACGTAGAGTACTTTCGATTTTTACGTAATTAATCGATTCCCTGATCTACTCAGCGTGCTCTCGAGGTGAGACCAGATCGAGTTTTTGTCCTGACAAAAAATCGACTCGCAGAAGTGGGCCGGCTAATTTAATTTCCACCGTGGGAAGTTCGACCAGGGATACGAAATATAGAAAGAGAAAGGGGATAACGAAGAGGTTAAGACTGAAGACTCGAACGAGAGTGCCGAGGAGAAGATATTTCCTATCGTGTGAGTGAATAATTACGTTTTAATAAAGGTAATTGATGAAATTGAAGATACTTCCAAGGAGATTACGATAAGAGGATATAAAAAGTGCAAGTATATTATTTATGACTCGAATCAGCATACCAGCTCATACGGAGTGTCTGCGATACATCTATTCCCATATCTAGATTAGGTAACTGCAGACAGAGGATGATCAAGAGGGCATTAAACATCTGATGACAGAGTATCTTAAGTTTTATCTAAATGGGATGTTTTAGTTGCAAGTGGCTAGTACTATTGAAAATTAAAATTTTAAGTAATTCAATTTCTGAAATATATAATTTGGTCGGAAAAGTTTACTCTATTGAAATTAAGTTTATCTTTATTATCTTAAAATTAGTTATTGCTGAAAATATCGAAGATAGAAATCAATATATATATATATATATATATATATATATATATATATATATATATATATATATATATATATATATATATATATATATATATATTTATATATATATTTATTTGAATTGTTGTTGCCTGTGAACTATTTTCTAACTTTTAATAATTATTAGCAATAACGCTTGGTGAATCTCAAAAAATCACGAATGTCGTGGCGAAACGTCAACTTTTTAATAAAATCGAGTTTTTTGAGATTCACCAAGCCTGTTATTGCTAATAATTATCAAAAAGTTATATATATATATATATATATATATATATATATATATATATATATATATATATATATATATATATATATAACAAGTTTCAGAAATTGTGGCAGAAAGACTCAAAATGCTGTGTTTTGTGTTGAGAGTTTCTACTGGTTTTTCAATTGAAACACGAAGGGTCCTATATTGTGCTTTCGTAAGATCTAATCTTGAATATTGTTCGGTTATATGGGATCCATATTATAATGTGAAAATCGATTTGATTGAGAGTGTACAATAGAAATTCTTGAGGAATTGTGCTTTTCATTTGGGTCTTCAACGAAATGAATATGAGTACAGTGAAATCTTGACCAGGTTAAATTTAAAATCATTAGAAGATAGAAGAGTTTCTGGTAACTTGAGTTTCCTTTTCAAAATAATCAATAGTACGATCAAGTGCCCAGAACTACTTCAACTAATAACGTTTCATATTAAACAAAAAGATACAAGAAGTTCGGATATTTTTCAGATTGAATTTTTCCATACCAATTATGCGTTGAACATCTTCTGAAGCTGGGAAACCAATACCATAATAAATTAAATTTTTTTTTAATGTATTACCTCAGCTCTTTAAAAATCAATTGAAGAGGCTATAGCGTTTCCGAGACCCTGCTTTATCTTGTCCTTTTCCTTGTAAGTGGAAACCACATTTGTTATATCTTTTAGTAAGTTAGACATTTCACGAAGCAGTAATATGTTTTTTTTTGTAAATTGTAATGTAGACACTAGACATAAGCATTCAATGATACATTTAATTCACACTTTGTTAACTATGTTTTGTAAATTGGTTTTGTAAATAAATAAATAAATAAAATATATATATATATATATATATATATATATATTTATATATATATACAGATATATATATATATATAAATATATATATATATATATATATATAAATATATATATATATATATATATATATATATATATATATAGATATATATATAATATATATATATATATATATATATATATTTAGATATATATATATATATATATATATATATATATATATATATATATATATATAAATATCAATAGGGTTAAACAAGATAAAAGAGATAAAAAAACATTTATATCTACTATTCAGATCATTTAAAATGTAAAATTTGTTAGTAATAACGGTCATAGGTAACAGACGAGATTCAGTATAAATTTTGGAAGACCCTGAACTAGGCCAAGCTACAGAGATTTTTTCATGCAAAAAGTGTTAGAAGAAAACCAGCTCCGCCATTGTGTGTAAAATAGTTCCACATGATATAGTGATATGTTTTTCACCCGACTTTATTATTTATGTCTTTGTTATTAACAATTTTATTCAAAAAATCGCGTTTTTTTAGTTTTTTGCTTATAAAATTGAAACTATCAGAGTAATCGTGATGGTGTGTCAATAGATTTATTGTAGAAAATGAAAAGACGAAAAAAATGAGAGGTCGGACGACTCGATCAGACCCTTAGTCTAAGGGAACATTGGAAAAAAACGTCCAAAATGCAATTTTTTCAAAAACTCATAACTCGGTTATTTTTTGAGTTGTAGCGTAGATCCTCCGGTTAGTATTATTTATCAATATAAACTTTATTTGTGCGAAGAGCAGGAACTGTCCGATGCATAGTTTTTGATCTGTGGCCATTTGATTATGTTACTATGCAATTTTCCAGCAGACCTGAATGCGACAGATATGGTCTGATTTCAGTTTATTCAAAAGATTTTGAAAGACGAATTCTCATAGTTCAAAACGTCCATCTTGGTTTTCCATAAAAACGCTGAGAAATATGTAAAAAATAAAGCTGAACATGACGAAAAACGGCCGAGCGCGTGAGAGTATGACATTCGAAAGCGTCGGCATTTTGAACGTGACAGTAATTTCTAAACGTTGTCAGATAATAATTGTAAACCCCCACTCTTCAACTACTCTCACGCGGTCGGCCGTTTTTTGTCATGTTCAGCTTTATTTTTAACATATTTCTCAGCGTTTTTATGAAAAACCAAGATGGACGTTTTGAACTATGAGATTTCTACTTTCAAAATTTTTTTAGTAAATTGAATTTGGACCATACCTTTCGCATTCAGGTCTGCTGGAAAATTGAATAGTAACATAATCAAATGGCCACAGATCAAAAACTATGCATCGGACAGTTCCTGATCTTCGCACAAATGAAGTTCATATCAATAGCTAATACTGGCCGCTACAACGCAAAAAATAACCGAGTTATGAACTTTTGAAAAAACTGCATTTTGGCCGGTTTTTTCCAATTTTCCCTTAGACTGAGGGTCTGATCGAGTCGTCCGACCTCTCCTTTTTTTCGTCTTTTCATTTTCTACAATAAGTCTATCTACACTATCTCGATTACTCTGATAGTTTCGATTTTTTGCATAAAATTGTTAATAACAAAGACATAAATAATAAAGTCGAGTGAAAAACATATCACTATATCATGTGTAACTATTTGACAAACAATGGCGGAGCTGGTTTTCTTCTAACACTTTTTACATGAAAAAATCTCTGTAGCTTGGCCTAAACGAAAAATAAAAAATTATAGCGTTTTTTAGATAGGCATTACGACATGCGCATGCGCCAAGGTCGATACGTACGAAGTCCTACAAAACATGCGTCGAAGTGCTCAGTGTGCCACGGTAACCAAGCGACGTTGATAGCTTCAGCTGATTCTGCGTCTGTGTCTGCTTCCCATCTTATCAATTTGATTCATAATTTGCAGCAAAATGAGCCGGGATAGGATATTCAAATTCGACAGTCAAACAATGAATTTTTTTGCTAAATTTTCACGGATTTTATTCGTAATATCGACTTATTAATACATTTATTGCAATTCTCCTTCATTTCATACGTAAAAACACTTTTTGCACAAAATGCTCACTCTAAATCTCTGTAGCTTGGCCTAAACGAGAAAACTGCGTTGACAGTTCTGAACCGTCAAACTCACTTTGGCTGACAAAAATACTGCACTTATTTACATTTTTTCACATCAGAATATTCCGAGTAATAAAGAAAATGTGGATATAAATTACAGTCAAGTCTTTCAAATAATGACAGGAAGTAGTAAAAAACTGATCCTGGAAATGTGAGTAATAATTAACTACTGCAGCACCAATAAGAGGATGAAAATATATTTTATCGATGTTTTAACTTAGGAAAAAGTTGTTCCCACTTCTTCTCGGTACTCAACCTTATGACTATCATGTTATTCTTCGAACTTAATAAAATCTGATTATAGATGTAAAGTACTACAAACTTTTTCTAAAACTACTTATTCATAAACAATCTAAACATTCACATAACTGATAACGATCAAAACTATATCATCTACAATTTCATTTGAATTTCCGAAATAATTGATACTTTTGATATAATATTATATCATGATAGTAATATACGATTTTTTCTTTGTTCATTTGAGATAAACAGTAGCCGTATATTCATGATTATAGTTATTAAGGTATAGAGGGTACTATAAGGATAATAACACTCGAAGTCGATAGTGCATTTCCCGCATGCGCGGATCCAGGGGGGACTGAAGGAACGCCCTCCCCCCTCAAAAGGCCCAGCCCCCAACTAATTGTTCTGATTGGGAACTACTCGATTTACCATTGCACAAAATACCAGTACCTTTTGGCTTTTGAATATCTAAAAGTTTCCCCCCAAAAGTCGGGCCCGGATCCGCGCCAGTTTTCCCGAGGGATAGACGCTGACCGAAAGCGTTGTCCTTATAATATCCATTATGCCTTCAACGGTTAATGCTTGACTAAAATAATTAAGAAATATTTAATTCAAAACCAATTAGGAAGATACTAGCATTTACCTGAAGAAAGGGCCACAAGGCAATGACAGTAACTATGGTTGTAAGTTGTTATTTGCCAATAAGACAACACATAAAAATAATTTTGCTATTCACGCATAAAAATATCAGAAGTAGAAGAAAATACCAATCTCCGCCAAGATATTTTAGTGCTAGCTTCTAAAGCTGTTGCTGCGCTAGTGCCAGAAAAATCTAGACGAATTTACGAGAAAGAATATTTCCATTTTGAGGAATGGCTGACGAAACACTATGTGTAGGTACCATGTAAAAGGAACCGTTTCGATGACTTGATTTCCAGATTTGTCATATTCTCCAAATTCCCTTTGGACAATGTTCTTGACGTAACGTAAAGAACTAATAGTTCATAAGAAGATAAGAAGCAATGAACAGTTGATTTCTCTGCAAAAGTTCTTGGAGTAAATTGGAAAAAATTATGTAGTTTTTTATGGCTAAAGTGCATCAACAGCTTCAGCAGCTTTCACTAAAATATCCTGGAGGAAATTGGTATTCCCATCTACTTCGCATAGGGCGTCCTAGGCAGTGCCGGATTTAGCCAGCGCGGGGCCTGGAGCAAATTCGGCCAAGAGGCCCTTGGTTTGCTTTAGGTTCTCAAGTTTATGGTATTAAGTATTAAACTCAGATAAGAGGATAAAATCGAAAATATGTGTGCGTGACAACCCGGAGCGGCTATGTAGGAACACGTACATCTGTGTGCGTGTAATGATACCAGTTTTTGAAATAAACTTCCTAAATTTTTTTCATTACTTTTACAATTCAAACTGGTTGGCTTTTTTTTTGTAATAAAATAGTTTGTATATTATTTCAAATATTCATTAGGTACAATCAAAGCTACATACGCACAATCAAATTCAACTTTATATTCATGTAAGTAAATGACATCCATGAAACTTGTGAAAGAATAGTTTGAGCCAATTTGCCTACGGTCAGTTAGCTGATTGAGGTTGAGCCATGAGAACTGACAAGAAACTTCGGCCACTCTTTTTTATTAGGCAGGGAGTCACAAGTGTTGGTGTTACAATGATATGGTGGAATGTAAACTAATGCAACTAAAATACAACGCTAGACTATCATCTAAAGAGCTTTTTATAGTTTTTTTACGTTGTACCAAATATAAATGTACATCTAATTCTAATAGTTTGATAGTCAATAGAATCCTATTTTATTTGTCCGGATTTTATGACTAATTCGATAGATAACCGTAACAGGGAATTCCCCTGTTAGTTTTGCAGTGCTACAAACTTGCGTGTAGTGCAGTGCAAGTAGTACAAACACATAACTTGTGCGACCAGCACTCACGTTTTAGGAATGTGGTACAACTTAAAATTATTGTTGTAGATTTTGACACCAACGTTTCTAGTGTTAGGTATTATACAATCTATGCCTACGATTAAACGTGACGAAATCAAGTTTTATATTTTTAGGTGTGAGTGAAGCATAGCCTAAGCTATATATATTTTTTTAATGTCAGTCAGGCGTTGGAGCGCGGGGCACCCCAATTCGCGGGGCCCGTATCATTTGCTACTCTTGCTACGTACCTAATCTGGCACTGGTCCTAGGGTTGAGTTCTAGGGTAATATTTCGTATTTCATTGACTGACATAATTTCATTATTTGTCAAATAATATACCAGTCGGACATTAAAATAATTTGGATCACTCCAGATTTTAACATCGCTTGTCAATAAATAATGGTCGCGATCATTTTGGAATATAAATGAGATAAAATTTACATGCCACTCTTTCAAATCCAGCAGTTTAATGCACAGTTGGATAAAGAACGTGAAAGTCGATAAATAATATGATCCGTATTCGAATGCTTTTACCACAGTTAAACGACGATGGAGTTTTCAGTTAGAGATCGTTTTTCCTACCAACAATTTTCAGGTTTTCAAAGAATTATCATAAAACTGAGGTACACAATTTATTTAGTATTTTTTCGAAATATTAAACATAAATGCACCGAAATAATAATAATTTCCTTATTTTCCATAGGTACATAAGAAAAATTCTGTATCGCAATATGAATTCTAATACTTCATCATGTAGAATTCAATAATGATTAATGCATTATGCATTTTAATTTTTGTTTTATATCGTTTTTGTAACTGAAATACATAGTTATTCTATGCAAGCACATAATAATGTTTTGCACTTACTATTCTTGAAAATTTCGAGCTGGGATTTTTGATAATTACAATTGGCAACACTGTAAAATTTTGAATGAAAAATTGGTAATATATTTCTTGATGTTTAGATATAAGACAATAAAATAAAATTGTCATAAAAATTGAATTTGTAAACTTTTGAAACTATAAATGAAGTCTCTGAAATTATCTACTTCCGTAAAAGTTTAATAGTATGATTTAGCTCTCTTGAGAAGTTTACGCTAAATACAGTAAGTAACATTTTATCATAAAAAAACAGCATTTTAATATTTTTATCACTAGAACTGAACTTAAAAATTGATTCCGTGCTATCAATTACACAGAATTTGAAATTATTTTATCGTTCTTGTAATTTTAATATATTCAATAATAAAAGTGATATATAAAGATATATTAGAGTAAAGGAGAATTCAACGAACTCCATCATTCTCTATTCTCAATCGAAAAGTAATTTTATAGCGTAAATCCAATTTAATTCTGTAATATCACCAGTTTGTTACGCTAAAGAAGCGCACAATTGATTGAAATAAATCGACATCATCTTAATTCATCATGAATGACTTGAAAGAAGAAACCTTTCAGGCTATATACAATTACGCTATGGGCAAATTAGTCTATAACAATCCTCTAAATGTACTCTACCACCTATAATATTCTATAACTGGAAACTATATTTCACACCCAACACGGGTCTGTCCTATTATAATGAACAAGTCTACTTCTACCATAATAATAATATCTAATTACGGAACAGACTTGGCAACACCGATCTTACCTGGTCCTGTGTAGATCGTAGTAAGCGTGAAACAAACAAAACAAAGCACAATCAGGCTAAGTCAGTCAGTACTCAGTTGGCCGTGCGCTAGTGGACAAGAATACGTGAAAGTTGAACATCAATGACAACACACTGAGTGAAGTGAGACGACTTCCATATTTTTCTATCTCGGTGAGTAGTTTCTCTTTTATGGGTTGCTTCCCTTTTTTGGAACAGCAAGACAAATGTATGGAGAAATTTTAAATATAAGTTATGCACACGTATAATATTTTAATAAGAATATTTTTTAAAACTTTGAATTTAGTGATTAAAAAAATAATTCATAACTAAAAAAAGCTTAAAATATTACAAGTCGAAAAAAATTTTTATATAGATTATTGGATGTTTCTTTGAAATAAAAATATTCAATTCAACGAAAATCAAAAATTAATCATATATATATATATATATATATATATATATCTATATATATATATATATATATATATATATATATATATATATATATATATTATATATATATATTATATATATATATATATCTATAATATATATATATATATATATATATATATATATATATATATATATATATATATATATATATATATTTGATTGAAGAATTTCCATAATTTGATTTGGTAGTATGAAAAATTGAATTTCTTTAGAAAATATCCTAAAAGAATGATAATAGAATATATTATAAGAGAAAAAAATAATGACTCTTAAAGGAGATCACTGTATTCTCATATATATATATATATATATATATATATATATATATATATATATATATATATATATATATATATATATATATATATATATATATATATATATAAATATATATATATATATATATATATATATATATATATATATATATATATATATATATATATATATATATATATATATATATATATATAAATATATATATATATATATATACATAAATATATATATATATATATATATATACCAAATATGGGAAAACATTAAACACGTGAATATTGAATTATTTTTTTATCGATAAATATTATTGATATTATTGATTTTATAGAACAAATTTTATAATAAAATTTTAACTTCATAATCAGTTGGATGTTTCATATATATATATATATATATATATATATATATATATATATATATATATATATATATTATATATATATATATATATATATATATATATATATATATATATATATATATATATATATATATTTATATATAAACGGTTTTATTAATTTTCAGTATCGGCCTCTTCGATTGAAATCTTGTGAAATATAATTTAAAAAAATTGAAAAACTATCAATTGCTGAAAACATAATAAGTAGCAATTTTTTCAATACAATGCAAAACGAGCCCATGGAAAGCAGGATTAAAACTCGCATTAAACAAAAGCCTCTCCCTACCGCGTCTTGTTCCAATCTTCCATCTTCACCCGAATGGCATAAATTAGTTCAAAACGTGAGTCATTACAGGAAATACAGCAGAACCATTGTGTTCGATTCACCTACTTTCACGAAACCGAGGAGAATGAATCCGCAACGAACGCATTAATTTTGAATACCGAAGTTCAGTTTTACATTTGATAGCAGTGTTACTGGGAAGGACCAAGTGGTCAAAGCCATTGAAAATTAATTATGTCGCGATATTGAAAAAATTCCTTTCACTGTGACCAACACTTCACCATTATTCCTGTACGGAAGTGAATAAATAAATTAATATATACCTTTATAAATATATATATATTTATATATATATATATATATATATATATATATTATATATATATATATATAAATATATAAATATATAAATATATAAATATATAAATATATAAATATATAAATATATAAATATATAAATATATAAATATATGTATATAGATATATATATAAATATATTTAAATAAATATATATATATATATATATATATATAAATATATCTATATATATATATATATATATATATGTTTATATTATTGAAATATATTATATTAAATATTTTATAATGTATATTTTGAATGTTTTTGAATTAAATAGATATGTTCTTTATTATAGAAAAAAAAAGTTCTCCGATTGAAAAATCAAAACTCCTGCATAAAAATTAGAATAACTTCAATTAACTAAAATAAATAATGAACACCTCAAAAACCTAAACGCCCTACTATTTGTGTCTTCCTTATTTTATCAAATTTTCAAATAACTCAAATTTCTACAGATACAATGGTCATTGCTAATGCTCAACTCAAAACTAAGTTTCTATTATGCATGTTTCTGTAAGGCTCGTTTGAGCTTATAAGCCTTTTTCCAGGGATCTTAAGAAATATCATTGTATAATTTCTTTCAATCTCACAAATTCTGATAATGTGACTTGTATGAAGTAACTGAGTCACTAAATTTATTCTACTTTCACGGATCTCATAGTAATTTACACATATGTACATATTATAATTAATGTTAACTGTTTCTTAGTTATGTTTTTTCTACACATATATCCGAATATTAATAGGTACAGATTATTCTTGTTTTTGCCAATATATCAACTGAATTTCACTTCCATTATCATTCAATATACATTTTATATAATTTAATATATATTGAATATTAATTACTAAAATTGTTTGGATATTATGATTTTGCTAATCAATTTCATTATGACTACCGTTATTTAATGCTTTCTATCTTGTTGAAACTTCTTTTTTTGTCATTTATCAATAGTATTGTTATCTGGGATTGTTTTCGTCGACTTTTTTACGTAGATATTTTTGGTTTTTCGTGTTTTTCAAAAAATATGCTTCTGCAGATTGAGTCAGAATGTTGAAATGTGGGGATTTAGTTCGTTCGTGGAGAATATATACCTATATATATATATATATATATATATATATATATATATATATATATATATATTTATATTTATATATATATATATATATATATATATATATATTTGTATTTATATATTTATATATATATTTATATATATAATATATATATATATATATATATATATATATATATATATATATATATGTATATATATATATATATATATATATATATATATATATATAGAGGTATGACAATCGACTCATTTCCTTCCATTGTTATTCTCACCTCGAGTATTACGTTGAGATTTATTTGAGACATACTAGCTTCACGTAATGAGGACTTGGCTTGAAGATGAGAAGAGGTGGAAGAAAAACGTTTTGTTAATTCACCTGAAAGTTGATAATGTTGTATCTATGTGGAATTGACTAGAAATAATTTTTTTTAAAGGAATTTTCGTGTATAATTTGTCTCTCGTCCATTTGCCTACATCACTAATATTGTGCACTAGTATAGATGACGATCGAATTCTGTTTGGAATCGAAAACGTATCAAGATGAAACTCAGAGAATGTCACGATTGAATTTAAGAAGAATTTAGACTCGTTGGTAGAAAGTAGTTAGGTCTGCTTTCAGTATCTGGATGACCTTAAGCTCAAAGATTATCTGGTTATTCTAACTATGGGTCCTTTTTTAATTTGCATCACAAATCATATTTAGAATTTGTATGATGCTATAAATTTAAAAAAATGACATTAATTTGTATATTTGACGAAATAACCGAATGCATTCAATATGCAAATTTTTGCAGAATAGATTGGTTTTTCGGGTTTATAGTCCTTATAAATTTTATTTTACTGAAGTGTAAAGAATGAATTCATAAACATAAATATTTTATTATTCTGTCGTTAAACTGTCCTTTTCTTTCAAATCGTATTTGCGAGTGAATATGCAAAGTTTTTAATTTAAAATACATAGCAACAAAAATTTCAGTAATATTTGAATTTAATAAATAAGTTTGAAAAATAAATTTTTGTTTTTTCTGAGGAAACATAAAAATATATTATGAAATATACCTTGAATCGCGAGTTAAAAATTGCTCAGATGAAAACATACAGAAATGAGCATAAATTGAGCAGAAGTTGTTGCGAATTTTCAGAGGTATTTTCTTTAAGGTTTCTTCACATTTCCTGTAATTTGAGTGATGTGAATTATCATATACTCATATCAATACTATTTTATTACCTTCATTTTCGGATATTATAATTCGGACTTAAGGAGTATTCTCTAATAAGTAAACATGAACTCGAAATTGAAAATAATTAAACAAAATGTTTTAATTTCAGACTCACAATTCAGTTAATCATATAAAACGCAAACTCATGTTCAAATAACTCTAAGTAAATACGAAATAATGAAACAATAATATAGTTATTGATTTTTTAAGCAAATATTGATTCGTTACGTGAATAGGTTTTTTGTAGAAGGCTATTTTCAGACATTTTGTATTGTTTTCATTAATTAAGTCATCATTGTTTCTAAGAAGTGAAAGAAATATAGTTTTATCAGTAAAATTTAATTGCAACAAATTAGTTCAAAGATTAATTCTTTATAATACTATGAAAGCAAAAATACGTAAACATCATACTGGTATCTAGAAGTAACTTACTAAATGATATACCTAGATTAAAAATCGTTGGAACTTTCTTTCTAACGTATCAATATTGAAACAAATCTTAGTTACTCAATCTGAAATACTGTAATTTGATATAAAACAACAGTTTCATTATTATTTCACAGAATAGATCAATTACAAGTAATGACCTCCAACTTTCAATTTTCAATAATAACTAAGATATATATCTTCAACTACGTTTTATAATATTGTGAAATTTTATATAATCAAACGATACATCGTCGATATTCGAAACGATCGGAAATATATGACTTAACCGTGATTTATTATACACCGTTTTGCGTCATCGAGAAACATCATCAGACATTGTTGTCCGATTTGATTTTGCAAAAACGTGAGATTTTTCAAGGCCAGTCGGGCACGATCTTCGATAAATGTTTCTCAGTAATGTACTAGAAAAAAAGACGGTTAATCGTCGCTCAAGAAACGGCTTCTTTTTATGTTCTAATTGAGATGCAATTATCGTCAACGAGCAGTTTGATATTATCGAAAGATAAAGATCTGATAAAGTAATAAGATGAAATCTTCTGGAGTTCGTATTCAACCACTATATCTTCTTCAACGACGCCAAAATTAGTATTATTTGTTCAGTTTACTGAATCTCTTATGATGAAGATAAGGATTCGGAAAGAGAAAGATACATAATTTTTCGGTTCATGAAATTATCACTCTTCACTAACGATTTTTGACGACATAGATATTTCAAGCCATCATTCGACATGAAAGTAGTATTTTAATGAACAAAACTAAATTTGAATTTACTACGTTTATTATCACAAAATGTTTTGAAATATATAACACTGCGATTGTAGTTTCGGTCACTAGACCATCATCGGGCAGATTGAGTTAAGTAGTATTTTAAGTTCTAAAAAATTCTTGATAAAAACCAAACATGCAACAATGGATCTCATATGACTTTTTCGTCGTATTTTCGGCGAAAACTATTGCAGGTTTTCTAAAATCAAGTGTGGGAGTGGTTTTTCGTCCGTTCGTTTTAGACCTTCCAAACGACGATTTTTAAAAAAATTAGATGTCTGATATATATATATATATATATATATATATATATTTATATATATATATATATATATATATATATATATATATATATATATATATATATATATATATATATATATATATATATATATAAAGTTGTTTGATAATTTTTTTAAATTATTAAAGAATCTTTCTTGTTCACTCTATGTTGTTAATAAACATTTGAACCTCAGGTAAATAGAGAGTAGTATTAATTTTTGGTTTTTGTAGATTTATCAACGCTTGCATAAACAATTTTGATTTTAGCTTTGAGTATTATCTAGTACACGTGTTTACTCGAACACCAGTTTAATTATTGTGCAGGCAACAATAATCGTATATTGGAAAATTATTTTTTCCGCAAGTGTTAGGATAATAGAGAACTAGAAACGTTAATATAAACTGTCCACTTTATCACACAGGTACTTTGTTTCATATATCGATTATTTCTAGATCAATTCCACAGTTACACCCGAGCGTGGCAAATTTGATTGCCGGATTGTGTTATATTATTGGAGTTCCCGATAAACGTGGAGTTGGACAAGTTGGGTTAATTGGCTCCAGGTTTCCAAACTCTAAACAATAGTGTCAAATTGAATCAATTCAAACTTGATTTTTATCGTTTTTCTCATTTCATTCGACAGGATATTTAACTCATTCGCCTAAAACTGTTAGACGACAAATTGGATTACCTCAAGTTTTTTGAAACTTTTCAGCGTAGGTGTTCATTAAAATCTCAAACAATTCAATTATCTCCTTATCATTCGAATAGCTAGAATGGCTAGTTTCAGGAAAATCAAGCTTATTTCTGAAAATAAATTGTATAAGAAATTTCATTGAAATTTGTTCATAGCCAGTACATAGTTTCGTATTTCTTCGAGGTCTAAGTAAAAAATCTTATATGATATATTTGCGATAGACAACGATAATTTAGTTTATTGAAAAATACGACCTTAGTGACAAAACTCTGCTGCTCAATCGTTTTTAACTATTACTGTTACACATTTCTTAGGCCTAGATTTCATTCGCCATGTATCTGAAGTGTAACATGCGAGTTTTTTCGTTCCAAAAATTGATTAAATTATTCGAACAAAAACTAACCATGTTTATTGCTTTCTGCATCCTCTTATATACTCATTTAGAGTTGAATGTCACTAAGGATTCGGACGCATATTATATTCACAGTGCCTGGGCATGACCTGTTTTGCATAAATTCAAATATCTAATACTTCGGTGTCACAAATGTTAACAAACATTTATAATATGACGTAACGCGTTATGAACTTTGAGTACATTTGGCCTGAATGGTTTTATATATAAAAGTAGGTACGTGACTATTACATGGAGGTAATTAATCGAGTCGATAATTTGAAAGTAATTCTATAAGTAATCATGATATTCATTAAAAGTTTGGGTAGGTAATGAATAAAACATAATTACTGATATTTAAAATAAAAACACTTGGCTTTAAGTTTCACAAATATATTGAATAAAAAAAAACAATTAAATTAGTCAACTAGTTTCGGGTTATGGGCCCATTATCAAGACTGAACAGAAAAATACTCAACAAGCTCATTTATAATATTGATTGTAGTAGAGGGGAAATTTGGTATTCAACTTGTTCATTTACGATGGGGTAATTCCTCTTAATGGCACTACTAATTTCTAAAATTTCCAACAGGTCAAGACGTTTGCCCTTTCTACAAGGGTGGAGGCATATCGTTTTCTCGAAGTCGATGAAATGGTTAAATTTTATACAATGCTCTGAGAAACCAATGAATTGAAAAATATCATTAGAAGGGATTTGAATTCAAATAGTAATATATCACCCGAAATAGTTCAGGAAATGATTTCGGCATCGACTCTAAAACAAAGTTATTTTGAATTTAATGGCATAGTTTATCAACAGTCAGATGGTTTGCCAATGGGTTCACCGTTATCACCTCTTCTCAGTGAAATCTTCATGTCTGACTTAGAGAATAAAATCTTTGAATCTACAAACAGCCTGATTAGTAATGTTTTATTATGGCGGCGTTATGTTGATGACATTTTTTGTATATGGTGTGGGACGGATAGACAGTTAGATAATTTTCTCAAATACATTAACTCTTTTCACCCTTCAATTCAATTCACAAAAGAAATAGAAAATGAACAACATTCCCTTAACTTTTTAGATATCCAAATAACTAGAAAAGAACATGCTCTTACATTTAATATCTACAGAAAACCTACTTTTACAGATACGCTAATACACAATGATAGCAGTCAACCAATTAAAATTAAATTAAGTGCATTTCACTAAGGAAGTTAATATTTTAAAATTATTAGCAATAAATAACGGCTATAAAGACATCTTGATTGATCAAATGATAAAGAAAAAACGACATAAAAATATTTTAAATTCAATTTATCCCTCACCAGTCATAAAAAGCGAACAAAAATATCATTTAATAAACTATATTCCAGGAATTAGTAATAAAATCATCAACAGATTATCACAAAACGGTATTAAAAGCATATGTACAAATAAACGTAATTTAAAGTCACTCTTAGTCAATAACAAGGATAGGAACAATATTGGAGAAAACAGTGGTGTTTACAAAATCTTTTGTAATGAATGCCCATCGGACAAACAGGCAGAAAAATCAACACTCGCGTAGAAGAACATAAAAAGTCAATTTTGTTTAACAAAAACACCACTGGTTTCTCAAAGCATTGTATAAAATTTAACCATTTCATCGACTTCGAGAAAACGATATGCCTCCACCCAGGTAAAAAGGGCAAACGTCTTGACCTGTTGGAAATTTAAGAAATTAGTAGTGCCATTAAGAGGAATTACCCCATCGTAAATGAACAAGTTGAATACCAAATTTCCCCTCTACTACAATCAATATTATAAATGAGCTTGTTGAGTATTTTTCTGTTCAGTCTTGATAATGGGCCCATAACCCGAAACTAGTTGACTAATTTAATTGTTAATTTTTATTCAATATATTTGTGAAACTTAAAGCCAAGTGTTTTTATTTTAAATATCAGTATTTAATCATGTTTCACCAAGTGATAAGCGAAACTTCAATATTAGTTATTAAAACATAATTATCTGAAAGCTATTATGAGTTTATGAGTGATTAATATATTGAATTGAAATATTGAGAAAACGTTTCTGAATGATAAATGATAAATACACTGAATGTTTCAGATTTGAATAGAGATAACTTTATACAAAAACATAAATAATAAATACACTGAATATTTCAGGTTTAAATAGAGATAGAGATAACTCTATGCAAAAACAGTCATCTTTGAACCTCTTTCTTAATATAATGAAGGACCGAATGATCGAAAAGTTACTTAATTTATTAAATAGATCCAATGAGATTCTCAGTAATTTTGATTAGAATATGTTGAATAATATTTCTGATCGATCTAAAGAAAATAGCATGGAAGTACATCAAAGTACTGAAAAATCATTGGATACTCTGAGATATGAAGAAAATACATGATAAAAAAATCAGAAACTGATTAGAAAGTTTTAGAATTGAATAAAATAGTATGTAAACTATTTTTAACGATTTAAAACAGTATGGAAAAGAGAAAACAGTTTTGAGAGTGTTAATATGATAAATATATTCAAAGATGCAGCTGAAATATATTTAATAAAAATTTTAATTTTTAAATAAACTAAATTATCGTTGTCTATAGCAAATATATCATATTAGATTTTTGACTCAGACTTCAGAGAAATACTGAACAGGTTGAATGAATAATTTAGTCTTATATTCTGAGATCTATTTATCTATTAGGTATATCTCTTCAAAAGGCCTATAGTATTTTTTGTATAGATCATTTGACTATGAATAAATTCCAGCGAAATCTCTTCTAACTTCTACGCTTTATTCTCAGAAAAAAAATAGATTTTCCTTAAACTAACAATTCTAGCTATTCGAATTCCAAAGAGAAATCGAATTATTTGAAATTTTAATGGACACCTAAGCTGAAAACTTTCAAGAAACTGGAGGTAATCCAATTTGTCGACTAACAGTTTTAAGCGATTGAATTAGATGTCCTGTCGAATAAAATGAGAAAAACGATAAAAATCACGTTTGGATTGATTCAATTTGACACTATTGTTTAGAGTTTCAAAGCCTGGAGCCAATTAACCCAATTTGTCCAACTCCACGTTTATCGGGCACTTCAATAATATAACAGAATGCGGCAATCAAATTTGCCACGCTCGGGCGCAACTGTGGAATTGATCTAGAAATACTCGATATATAAAACAAAGTACCTGTGTGATAAACTGGACAGTTTATATTAACGTTTCTATTTGTCTATTGTCCTAACACTTGCGGAAAAAATAAATTTCCTATACACGAGTACTGTTGCCTGCACAATAATTAAACTGGTGTATATATAATAGTCTAGGAAAATACATCAAAAACAACAAGTCAAAAATAAATAAGCTCAGTAAATCGGGAATTTATAAACTTAAAATTGCTATGAAATATATGTAGGTCGGACACATATAAATTTTGAAAAAAGAATTACTGAACAACGGCGAAGTAACATAAATCATAACGAAGATTCAATATATACTAGACATTTAATAAAAGAGGAACATGACTTTAATTCGAATTTCGAAATTCTACATCTCGGAACAAAAGGTTCAAAATTAAATCTTATGGAAACTTTAGAAATTTATATTCTTAAAAATTCCCAGAAATTACTTAATCAATTGGATGTGAACAGCTCCCCCCTTCTTAACTTTTTCAAGGAATGAAGGTAGTTTGTTCTTAGAATCACAGAATGGATTTCCCAAATTTTCAATCGTACTTTGCAAAATTGCATTAGATATTTTAGTTTTAGTTTGAAATTAGCACCTACAGAAGCTGTAGTGTCAGCGAAACGCGTTGTGCAGCTGTTGTTGTTTTATTATATGTGAAAATTGCTAAACTCAGAGTTTCACTTCTCAAACATGTTATATCTTATATATAAAATTCTTGTCACAATGTTCGTTCCCATACTCCTCCGAAACGGCTTGACCGATTCTCATGAAATTTTGTGAGCATATTGAGTAGGTCTGCGAATCGGCCAAAATTTTTCATCCCCCTAAATGTTAAGGATAGTCCACCCTTTAATTTTTTTATTTTTTTTAAGACAAAATTGTTTGATTTTTTATGATACAGCATACAAAAATACATACAATCCTAAATTTTCATCCTTCTACGATCAACCCTCATTTTTTTATTTTTTAAACTCCTTCGAAATGACTCGACCGATTCTCATGAAATTTTGTGTGCATATCGGTTAGGTCTGAGAATCCGACAAAATCTATTTTTCATCCCCCTAAATGTTAAGGGTAGTCCACCCCTCAATTTTTTTCTTTATTTTTCTGACAACATTTTCTGTTATATTTTTTTATGTGCAGCATTCAAAAATATATACAACCCTAAATTTTCACCCCTCTATGATCAACCCCTATTTAGATAGATAAAAATAATTTATATGGCAGAACAACGTTTGCCGGGTCAGATAGATAGATAGATAGATATGTAGATAGATAGATAGATAGATAGATAGATAGATAGATAGATAGATAGATAACTATCTAGATAGATATATAGAGATACATTAGCAGATAGATGAATATATAGAAAGACAGATAGATAAAAATAATTTTTATGGCAGAACAACGTTTGCCGGGTTAGATAGATATGTAGATAGAAAGACAGATAACTATCTAGATAGATAGATAGTTAGATAGGTAGATATACATCGGCAGATAGATGAATAGATAGATAAAAATAATTTATATGGCAGAACAACGTTTGCCGGGTCAGCTAGTATATATATATATATATATATATATATATATATATATATATATATATATATATATATATAAATATATATATATATATATATATATATATATATATATATATATATATATATATATATATATATATATATATATATATATATATATATATATATATGTTCAGAAAGATTTCCGCGGTCGGAAGTATTTGAAAAACTTGGTTCACGGAATGAACCGCGTAAAAAATTTGAAAAATCTCGACGTTTCGGCTCCTTTTGCGAAGCCATCTTCAGGAGAATTAGAAGGTAAATAATTCAGACTCGTGGCCTCAATCTGCCTACTCCACGAATCGAATTAGGAGGAATCGGAAACAATACGATTGCGTGGTCTCAACCTGCCTACTCCACTAACCGTACTGCTTCCTGTCAACTCTGAAGTCTCAATCTGCCTACTCTTCAGAGTCAACTGACGGGCCGATCGTCACGTGGCCGTATTTATAGGGGAGGGGGGTGGGTACTCACGCTCATCAGTGCGGGATGCACTCTGATTGGGTGTGACATGGCGACCACTCAGAAGTGGTTTCCATGCTGATGGGAGTCTGTGACTGTCATCTCTGGTGTTCAAACAATTTGGACGTTTTTCTATTTCTACAGCTTCACGGAAAATTCGGGATTTGAAAGATCGGATTGCTCCCGTCCGATCTTTCAAATCCCGAATTTTCCGTGAAGCTGTAGAAATAGAAAAACGTCCAAATTGTTTGAACAATTGAGGCCACGAGTCTGAATTATTTACCTTCTAATTCTCCTGAAGATGGCTTCGCAAAAGGAGCCGAAACGTCGAGATTTTTCAAATCTTTTACGCGGTTCATTCCGTGAACCAAGTTTTTCATATATATATATATATATATATATATATATATATATATATATATATATATATATATATATATATATATATATATATATATGTTAAATACAGGGTTAAATGATAAATACTGGGGTTGATACACATAAATAAGAATAACTATTTAGACCAATTCCGTTTATTGCTCTATACGTTAACAACTTGTTCATACGTTCAAGCATACTCGACGACTTCTTTGTCTTGACTGTTCTCTCGTGCGCAGTAGTTCGTTACTGCTGCATTGGTAAGGCGCATGTCTGCTTCTACCACTCGTCCGTCCTGACGTAACAAATGATGGGGAGCGTAAAGGGGGTGTTAACATATATATATATATATATATATATATATATATATATATATATATATATATATATATATATATATATATATATATATAATATATATTAATCCAAACTTTAATATAAAACTTTAATATAAGCTGCCCAAGAATATTTCCATACTATTTAACTTGCCGCTTGCTTTGAAAGGGAAACCTTTGTTGAGCTTACACCACCATTCTATCATTTTTAGGCATGTTTTTAAGGTGAAAAGTGTTTTGAACATATGAAACTAGTTTCAGTTTTTCTAAATGTTAACTATATATAGTTTTCTACATAATAAAATAAATATTGTGACAGATCCTTCTGGACGAATGATTTTGATGATATAGCAAACTGAAGTTAATTTAATTAAAATTATAGATTCCGTATATTTTGTATTTGCCCAATCTGGTAATAGGTACCTTGGCGTATTCATTTCCGCCCGAGTTGCTTGCAACACACCTAGGAAAGAGGAAATCATGCTCACTTTCGAAAGGAAACGTGCTTGTCCATGTAAAAACGTGAAATAGTTACTTGTGTTAATGAATCGGATAAGAACGACAGACTGCATCACGAAACAAAACATCGTACAAAAATGGCGTAATCGTAATTCAATCGAAGAAGGCTGTTCCATTCTGAGACAATCGCTACGCGAAAAGTAGTTCAGTGTCGCAGTAGGTCTCTTGATTTGCATAGCGTTTGGTTCCATCAGAAGGTAAACATTGAAGATACGTCAAAGGTAAACTGTGTATTTAACCTGAAATTATGAAATTCATTTTTGAAGTGGTTATGAAGTTGTTGAAGTGGAGTTTCGGTTTTTTAAATAAATAATAAAATGCGGAAAACTTAGTAATCAGCCAGAGTACATATCTATACATAACTATGTTTGCTTAGATATTTACTTCAGTATTTTTTGGATGAAAGTTTGTTTTGAACCGTAAGAAATATGGACACAAATTTCTCAGTTTATCGCTTTATAAACAATACTTCTGGCAAGTGCAGATCACAATAGTATTAGGAAAGAAAATAGTCGTTGTTTTTGTAATTTTGAGTGACATTAAGAATTTTCTTTTGTTTCGTATTGACAAATTAGTTAATAATAGTTATTTAATAAACTAGATTATTAATGACAGCGATGAATGGTTGAGATATTTTAACGCGTGAGCGGAGTGAGCGCGTTAATAGTTCGAGACCATTAATCGCTACATTAATAAAAGAGTTTATTACAAGATTTTTCCGTCGACCTCATCATGAATTGAGTATAAATTCTTGATTGAAATAAATTTTTATTTTGCATGACAGATACACTTGACACAATATAAATTTCTATGTTCATTTCGATATATTTATATTTATGCTCCCGATGGAACAATTTGAGAAATTCATAGATGGAATATTAGACATGTGACATTCTGAATAGTTAACATTACCTACAATATCCGATAAGGAATATGTGGAACTGGTGGAAGCGAAGCTGAAGTGATATTTACTTTCGAACGATTATTGCATAAAATTTTTTCCGCAGTTTCTACTTTATTTTGTATAGAGTTAAATTTTTCGATTTGAATTATGAATTCCTTCTCTCTGTGGAATAGCAGTACAGACACAGAATAATTCAACTATTCCGTGCTGAATACTTCTGTGTTTGGTTGCCCATGACAATCATACATTAAAATAGGAGAAATTGCACATTAAAATGGGTCATTAATGATAAATTTCGTGTACGTTAAAGTAAGCTTTTATTTAGAGGTCGACGGAAATAGTATATTATTCAACGAGCACAAAATGATTGCTATTTTTCACGAGGGTGAAGTTTGCGACACGAGCTGCAAGCGAGTGTCCCAATTCACCCGAGTGAAAAATTGTAATTTTGTGCGAGTAGAATACTATACTTTGTCCACGACTTCCTCGGAAAAATTAGTAATAATCTGCATTTTCAACAATAAAAATAGTTATCAAAAGCGTTGACATAACATTTTCTGTGTTCACTGAAAACTGCATACTCACGTAAACGTCAACTATTACAGTTGACATCGATTCCATTCCTTTCTTTCACTATGATAAAAATGAAATAGATAATTTATTAGAGTAAATATTCAATAAGTTGGGCATTATATTAAATATCAGTTTAATAATTTGCCTAAAAGTTATCTTAGTTACATAAAACCTAAAAATCTAATAACAATACTATCCTAACAATGTGAATGATAGTCTCAAGTTTGGCTATACGTTTTGAGTGTGACGTCATGCAGTGTATAATAAACCATTATTCAATAGTAGTGAAGAATAGGTATAATTATACTTCAGGAAGCACACGTATAATGAATGATTTATAGTACAGTCGTGGACAAAGTTTTATATTCAATGATATACGAAATAAAATTTCATCAGAGCAGGCATAACTTATAAAAATATATTGTGAAGCTCCAGTTGATTGAATTTTTTGAAATATCAAGAGAATTATCAACCGGTAGGTACACAGTGAGTTTCAAAAACTTTGCACCATATCGAAAACTTTTTTATTAGGTATACATTTTTCATAAAATTTTATGCATGATAAAAATAGGTGCATTGCTGAAAACTTCGTTGTGAGATGTAAAAATTCTGAATTTCTGAACAGTGTAGGTACAGGGTAGAACAAAAAAATAGAAATTTTGATCAAAAGTTAACTACTCTCATTTACGACATTATCAAAAAAGTTTATTCAGAAAAGTTGTTTGAATTTGAAAACAATATTCAAATTTTAAATCACATTCACCTACACAACAAAACAAAAACAATCCATTTTTTTTATTGTTCAAACCCCAAAAAGAGTACAAGTACCTCATCAATTTATTATTCGAAGTAGTATATCGATGTTTGTTGAAAATGGTTTAAATTTTGACTCGTTTTTTAAAGCAAATTTGATATTTCACTGTCTATGTATGTCTATAATAACTGTCAGTATGATTTCATGGCAAGAAAAAAATTATTAAATTAATTATACTAATATTACAGGCTAAAACCATTAAAAAAAATTTGTTTTTTTGCGTAGGTATCTGTGATTTCAAATAAGAATATTGCTTTAAAATTTAAACAACTTTTCTAAATGAACTTTTTCAATAATGTCGAAAATAAGAGTAGTTTACTCTTGATCCAAATTACTACTTTTTGTTCTCCCCTGTTCACACCGTTCAGAAATTCAGAATTTTGACATCTGAAATCGAAGTTTTCACAATGCACGAATTATTATCAAGAATAAAATTTTCTGACGAATGGATAATAAAAATTTTACGATATAGTGCCAACTTTTTTTTGAAAATCACTCTATTTGCAAATTCAGAAGAATATGATTTAACCGCTTATCGCCTTACTCCTCTATTCAAATAAAACTTTTTGGCCATAGTACAACTCATAATTGTCACGGAAAAGTTCCCCATCTGTAACTATTCTTAAAGTGATACGTGTCTTTAAAATAAATTTTGAATATTCAATTCTTCGTAAAAATAAAATTTTGACGATTTTATGAGAAAAAAATCTATTTTACTGTTACAAATAAATACCTTAAAAGTAGAGAATGTTTTCAAATCTCAGAATTCTCAGTAGAAATTATATTATAAAGAGTATTAGTAAAAATTATAATGGGAATTCTGAGGCAAAATCCTAAAGAACACCTAAATTTCCATCTTTTGATGTAATTTTTAGTCAAATTTTCATTATAAATATGAGGGACATGCAGAAGTGAGTACTATGACCGTATCTTTAGGTCCCATTCTATTAATATGACTGCAAGCAAACTGGATTCTACGTCTGACGTAGCATCGAAGTCGCCGGTATCAAGCGGTCGACATTTTCGGTAATGGAAAGTCCATGCCGTCTATGGTACCATTTTATTAATGGTTCTTTTATGCATATGTTAAGGTTCTGTAAATCGATATCAGACGCATGTCGTCACTCGACATATAACAATATTAAAATGGCGTGACTAAGTCCAAATTTCCGGGGGAGAGAAAGGTGCTCGAACAAGTGGAAAGTTTCAACCGAATTTACCGATCGTAGATCGTCATTAATCGCATTATATATGAACGTTCCAGAAACGATTTTGGTTACGTATTTTGAAATTAAGACGCTATTGAGAATTGAACTCGCTGCGTGAGATTCCCAACGCAAAGTGACTATAAACTCCACGAAAAAATTTATACATATCTTCCCATGATGAACATTCAACTATTCTGATATAAATAATTCAAAATAATATTATTTGTATATTTCAAAAACAACAATATTCGTTTATTTAGCAATATCTTAACTTTATTAAGCTAATATCAAATGAGAAAGAAGATAGTTTTATGAATTAAAAAACGAATATTAATAAAAAAAGTAATGCAAATAGAAAGCAATAAAACTCACAAATCAAATAATATAAATTGTAATTTCATCACAAAATAGTGTTCACAAAAAAGCAGGCTATGATAACTATATCAATATAAAATTATAACCAACTATGCTTATTATTTTATTTTCTTAAATATAGGTATACTTAATTGCTTTGTTTGAATTTACATGAATGTTAACTTTTTTCCTCAAATAATTGGTGAATGAGCAAATAAATAGGAATTTACTTCATCAGAATATCTATTTTCCACTATAAAGCAGAATCAATATAGTTTTTTATTACTATTTTCATTTATATATTTACAACTACAATTGCGTAGCACTACTATATTGTCAAGCAATGATATTTATATTGTTTTTCATTTATAATTGAATTATTTTATCACAAAAAAATAATATATATATACATACATATATATATATATATATATATATATATATATATATATATATATATATATATATATATATATATACATATATATACATATATACATATATATACATATATACATATATATACATATATATATATATATATATATATATATATATATATATACATAAAAAAATACCATGTGGCACCATTGTATATATGTATTGGCAATGTGGCGCCCGTATAAGCAATGTGGCACCCGACTTTGGGTGCCAGATTGTTTTAATCGTTTGAAGCCTTCATATAGTTCATTAGGTATTGCTAAACCATATACCAAAAAATAAGGTGGGTGCCACATTTACACTGAAAAACTTTGAACATACAGTTTAGTTCAATGGATTTGAAACAGATGGCGCTCCGTTATATACAAATTGTATGTGATTTAGGCCCATTTTAATTACACCTCTAAGTGGCACCCGTAATATGGCAACGCTGAGCGGACGTGTTATCAGACTAATTCGTGCTTATCTTACAAGAATGCTGAGGCAAGTAAGACTAATAATCAAGTGAGCTCGGATCAAGCTAAACAGATTTTGATTTTCGCATTCATGCCTTGAATCTGTAATGTGTAATTGATATCCAGATTTGTTGGCTACGTCTGAGGGAATTTAAAAAATATTGGAGATGTTTGAATTGGGATGGAATGAAAAGGTTAAGTACCGTATTAATTAATGATATGTGAAAATGTAGGAGGTTAAAAAAAAGATGTTAACATATTTTAAGGACGGGTTATATTATAACAACAAATTTTTTTTCTTCGAAAACATGAGTTTGTGTTACGCTTTCTTTTCAATATACAGGGTGTTGAATATTTCCAATTGTTAATCTGCCATTTTGCATATACCGAGGCGAGTTTTATTTGCAATGTTATAAAAACGCACTTATGTACAGGCTGTCTAGATTTCTATTTATTATTACGGGGTTTTCGGTTATTGATTGAAGATAAAAGCTAACGGTTTGCTATAATTTTGAGTGAATAACCTTTATATACAAGGTTGCCCTGATTTGAATACACTATATGAAGATATAAAAACTATATCAGATTGATTGAAAAAAATTGAATAATTATGAACCTTTTAAAGTTGAGTTTGATTTTGTTCTGATTTTCGGCATCGTTTTTACGTTAAAAATATTCAATATCATACCTACGCGGACGCCAGCAGTGAAAGAAAAAAAAATCTACAGAACATCTGGAGTAGTCTCAAGGACACCAAGGACAATTTTCATTTTCTATAAAAAATACTAATGAAACAGTTACCAAATTAAAATACATATATATGAAATCCTTGTTTTGCCACTATCAAATTGATTGATGAAGGTTTGCTGAGTACTGTTCGAAAAATTACAGTGTGATTTTTTGAAATCTTTTTATAAAACAGAAATAATTTATAAAAATATATGGTGTTATTATATCATAATATTTAATTTTCAAATAATCGCATATGGAAGCAATTTTTCGATGTAAAACAAGTTTTCATTTTTGTCAGAGTCTATACAGACTACAGTATATATTTTAATAAATACCTATATAGTACACTGCCGCTTTGTCGTGAAATGAACTTTATTGTTGGAATGTCTTTTCTAATTTTAGTAAATTGGGTCTCTTTAACTCAAATTTTCGAGTTAACAAAATTAATAACATGTGATTGTATAGTTTTAAAAAATTAGAATAACCCATTTATCTCATCTTTGATTTCAATTCAATAAAAAATCCTAATAAAATACAGGATTTAGAAATATATATGTATATTCAATAGTTTTCGCATACTTAACTAGAACTGAATTTTTTTCTCCAGAAATTGGACATTGGACAAAAAACATGAAAAAATCAATTTACCCAAATATTACAAAATATTATGATATTAATTTTAATTAACATTTTCTTTGAAAAAATATTCACTGTTATTCCCGGAATAACTTCACTGGCAAAAATCAAAAAACTTTTTTCCGCACCATGAAATGACCCGTCATGACCAGAATACGCATACCTAACATATCTGATATGAATGTATAAGGTGGTGTCGAAGTCTACAAAATGAATTGTATCCTTAAAATTTCAACACTCTGTATATATGTACCCACATAAGTGTTTCCGGCCAAATATTTTAACCACCTGAAGTAACTGACCGTATGCAGTCTTAAGGAGGTACTTGATAGAATTTTGAATTTTCGACAATAGATAGATACATTTTTGAAATATAAAAATTAAATATACCTAAACAAGCGTTTTGACTGATTGACTATGATTAAAAAATAGAAATCCTCTGCATTTTGTTCATGATTGTGTTTCAAATAATATTATTCAGATTTATTCAGATTACTTAAAGGTTTATCTATTGTGAAAATTTGAAGCAGATTCAATGAGTAATGAAATAACTAAAACCTTCATATTATAGAAAACAATGTAGATTCAATGAGTTTTAAATGTACTCTAATGTTTCTACTGGCAAAACAATGAATAAACTGAGATATCAATTTTCAAAGTGGCACCATAAATCCGACAACCCCGCAGGGTGCCTCTTTTACCAGTATTAATAATTAATTATATATAAAGGGTGCCACATTGAAATGCATCATCTGGGTGCCACAAATACAATACATCAAATATACGATATACGCTGGGTGCTGCATAGACATTGATTATAGAGGGTGCCAGTTAATATAAACATATATATATAATATATATATATATATATATATATATATATATATATATATATATACATATACATATACATATATATATATATATATATATATATATACATATATATATATATATATAATATATATATATATATATATATACATATACATATATATATATATATATATATATATAATATATATATATATATATATATATATATATATATATATATATATATATATATATATATATATTTTTTTTTTTTTTCATTTGATGCTGAATGGAAATATATGTATGTATGTACATTTGTGATTATATATATTCATATTTTCCTTTCTCATATTGCGACTGTTTATAGTTAACATTTCTTTCAGATTTCGAATATTTTACTTTTCTTGAACTACACAAATGTGAGGTCTCTTAATCAGTCGTCATGAAGCAAAAATTTTTCATAATATACTGCAAATTATTCAAATATGTTTATATGACGGTGCAGTTAAAAAATTAGATACCTACATATTTTCAACGATCAAATTTACTTGACATTGAACTGTGATGTTTTCCCACACCAATATAAAAACAAAGAGCTCATTTAGATTGTTAGTATTTGAATTAATGGTGGCCTTTAGTCAAAGTTCAGAATAGTAAGTTTTGGGACTGTGGATATCATTCGTGTAGATTTAATTAGTGAGAAAACATAAAAATCAACAATCTAAGAAATATTGACCACAACGGAATAATACAGAACATAAAAAATCTGAATTTTCAAAAAATCATAAATATTCAAACAGTAATAAACGTAAGACTATTAAATGATCGTAACAATAAAGAAAAAACGATTGTTTATAATGATGCTGAATGAATATTATGTAACTCTGCTCTATGCAAATACATATTTAAATACATAGATTACAAAACATTTCATCTATTCTAAAGAATTTTCTTATAAATTCCAGCATAAAATTTTCCGGAAAAATTACACAATTCGAATCAATTATATTATTGGTACGAATGATTATAACCTCAAAGTCCGCTATCAAATTGCGTAATTTGTTTTGCACGGCTTTTTTTAGATTACTACTCAATAAAGATATCTATCGAGTGTCAAGTGCATATTGTGATGCAACAAAATATTTAAAATACCTTGAAAGTGATATTAGATAACGTCAACGTCTCCGATAGCAGTAAAACTGAAGACATAATATTCATATTCATTGATTTTTGCAATAACTTGTAACGCGTGGCAAACAGTTTCCATTTACCGGGCCGCTATTATTGAAGTGTTTATGCAATTATGTCAACGTTTACAAATCCATTATGCAATTTTAAACGGACTAACTGGTTAATTGTTTACTTTTCAATTTATCATTTCACCTTCATGACATTTTGAAGTCTAGGTCTAAGGAAACGTCTGAGTTATCCAAATATTTAAATTGGATCATGACAAATTCGACATTTACTTATTTCAACTTTATAGAAATTATTTTATTTTCAAACGTCAGATAATGGTCATTTTGTTGATTGTTTGGAGTAGGTATAAGTCTCACTTTTATGACTGTTAGCTCAAGCGCTGTATAAGTGTTATAATCCGGCGGAGTATAACACTTATACGCCGCTCAACTTTAATTTAATTTATTGGCTTATTTTCGAAATTCAACAATGCATATATAATATCATGTCACATATCTTATTTATATATCTGAAATAAAATATAAAGTAACCCATTTTTAAGAACATTACTTTACTTAAAGTTAAAATTTAATGTAGGCACACAAAATGGCACTACGTAAAATCTCATTTTTATCGGATTCTGAACTTTTATTGTTGTCTAACAAACTGGTCCTTTGTTAAAAATGCCAACTTTTTCACATGGTAGTTCTCCCTCTGATACTTTTTCAAAAACGTCTGGAGGTCGAGGAATTTCGAAATATCAATATTTTCCCTGATATGTAGCAAGGACCTGATTATTGAATAGTGGCTCCATAGTAGAAAACTCTTCATTTTATGAAGATCTTTCCATTCGATGAAATAACCCAATAAAGCATTTTCGGGATACTTCTTTAAATTTTCTCGCTGGCAATATATCGGAAATCTTTGATACGACGCTTCGTAAACGGTCGCGGATTTTGTTGGTAATAGCTGCCGCACTGCTAATTTTGCTGCTGCTGCAACTCTTGGTGGCGTGAATGGTGTATTAGATTCATCAACCATACTACAGTATCTTAGCACAATTGAAAACGGCTTTATATTTCTCGAGAAATGAAATTATCGATGTCATTTAATTTAATTCGACTGATATTATTTACAATTGCCATAGATTCAAGCCAAATTATTTGTCCATCGTTAAGTTGTTATACAGGAGGTATAGTCTGTCCAGTCTAAGTTGGCGTGTACGTCACAGTCATGCGCAAATAACGACGCAAGGCTGCCTACCCAAATAAATAAAATTCGAAATGGTCAAAATTCATATCTGTCGTAAGTAATTTTCTGAAAAAGTAGTTATATGGTGATAGTGGCCGGATCATCCATTTCGACAAATATTCTGTTCTTAACATATCAAATCGTATGTATCTCTCAAGAAAAACTAACATTCCGAGTAATGAAAATGAGTTGAATGTTTGTTAAGTTGTCATTTAATTGAAAAATTTGCAATGTTGTCGGACCCTCTCGACCAACACGCCGGTAATCGGCATTTCACGTTTGACAGTCGCCGAGTAACCTAGAAGATTTTGTAATTAAGTTTGAATCATCGATCGATGAATATCTATTCCATATAGATCGACACTTCTGGTAGGGAACAATGGTCAATTTGAATTTACTGCTAAAAATCCCCGCCATGTCAAACATGCAAGATATCTCATTTTGTTGAAAATTGGATTAGCTATTTAGATTTAGGATTATTTATTACGTCTGGCAACAGTGTTCACGATCGACGTCATATACAATTGGTGACGTACACGCCAACGGTCGCTGGACAGACTATATAATTAGATTATAGTTATACACTTTTAATATCCACGAATTTTCCGATTTCCAAATGCAAATCGTTTGAAAATAAAACATTGTAATTTATTCGGAGTATAAGGTACATTATGTTACTCGCAGAGATTTAAACATCCCTACTGAGTCACATAATGTATATTTTATACTCCTAATAAAATAAATATCTATTATTCAAAGTGCAATTCTGAAATAATCTATCTATAAACATGAACTTCCTCGAAATAAGAGTTCACGTTTAGAAAAAAATGGGCTTTGTCTCTTTACAGATCCATTAATATATAACGAGATTTACCATGAAATGAGAATGAATATATGAACAAGATTTTTGAATGTTGAATTGAAAAAATTTTCACAAATAATAATAACACAATAACATGTAACCATATGATGATCTAGGTGAGTTCCTTATTATATAAAAATGGTTCCGAACTGCTTTCTATTTTTAGAAAATGAAATTGTTTCTCTGAAGATATAGGCATACCTATTCCTTTCTTTTTTTTCATTGGAAAGGCAAGAAATATTTGTGTTTTTAGTCGTATTTTAGTCGAGACTATTGCACCGTATCGAAAGTCAAAAGTCAGGTGACGTAGTATTTTTTAAAATCGATTTTAGACCTCTTGGACCACGATTTTCGAAATTTTTCAGATGTCTCATAATACATACATATACACACACACATATATATATATATATATATATATATATATATATATATATATATATATATATATATATATTATATATAAATATATATATATATATATATAGATATGTATATATATATATAATTTATATATATATATATGTATATGTATGTATATATATATATATATATATATATTTATATATATATATATATATATATATATATATATATATATATATATATATATATATATATATATATATATATATATATATATATATATATATATATATATATATATATATATATATATATATATATATGTATATTCCCGGTATATATTAGTATCCTTATCGGCCCCCATCAACTCGAATGAGCTGACAATTTTTCCAACCGATGCCATCATTACGTAGATATTTCATGTTTTGTCGTGGTTCTTGAAAATTTGTACCCCATAGCTTTTGCAGATCATGTTACATAGTTGAAATTTGTTACTTGGATTGAGTTCATGTTCAAATATAATCCTTTGGGTGTTTCAACTCTTTACCTCAACCGCGCTACACTTTGCGGCGACTTTTCCCTTCCAATAGCATCTCGACCTGCTTCGCATTCAGTACGCTATACACTTCGCGAATTTTAATTTTTTATGAAATGAAATAAATAATTTTCTAATTTTAATATCGTTTCTTAGTATGTGTTACACTTCACGATTTTTTTTTCAATAAAATAAATCATTTTCCGATCTAAAAGCACTGCTGTTCACGCTTTTTTTTTGTTTCTAAAAGAGGGGAACGTCATATACCCGACCTCCGTACAATATTGGCTTCATCAATTATGGACTTCTTTGCCATCAATATAATTACAAAGGGAAACCACTAAGTTTCAGAGAAGTATACAAGACCCAAGAGATTATTTAACCGGTTTTTCAACTATATTTGGTAAATATTTACCTATAGAATACGACGAATAGCAATGTCATAAATCTTTGAAATAAAACATCATTTCGTGGAAGCTGGTAGTATCAATAAGTTTGAATTATGAGATTTCTGCAGGTCAAGGGCAACAGGCAGTTGTTGTTTTGTGGAAAATAAAGTGACCTTGCGTCGAGTTAAGTGACACTGTTGAGATTGAAAAAGATTGAATAAATTCTATTTATTAAGTATGAACTAGGGTTAACTAGTAGGTATAGTGAATAGATAATTTAAAAATTAAGGACACCCTACTGCGTAGCACTAGGAATGATAAAACCCCTCGGCGCATGTGCATGTCGTCAATATTTTTTGAATGTACCCATTATATGAATTAAAAATAATATTGAAAGTCGATATTACGAATGAAATGGAGGAAAATTGCAATAAATGTATTAATAAGTCGATATTACGAATAAAATCCGTGATAATTTAGCAAAAAAATTCATTGTTTGACTGTCGAATTTGAATATCCTATCCCGTCTCATTTTGCTGCAAATTATGAATCAAATTGAAAAGATATCTCTATGGATGGGAAGCAGACACAGACGCAGAATCAGGATTAAGCTATCGACGTCGCTTGGTTACCGTGGCACACAGAGCACTTCGACGCATGTTTTGTAGGATTTCGTACATATCGACCTTGGCGCATGCGCATGTCGTAATGCCTATCTAAAAAACGCTATAATTTTTTATTTTTCGTTGGGAAAAAATTGGGAACAAAACTTCTCTGATGAAATCATATGTATTTTATCGATATCCGTTGGAATTTTTAAAATCGGACCAGATCCCAACTTTTTGTAGTGAGAATTTAGCTTCACCTCGGGGTAAAAACGCTATATTTTTTTATTCTTCGTTGGTAAAAATTGGGAATTCAAATTCCCTAATTAAATCATGTGTGTTTTATCGATATCCGTTGGAATTTTTAAAATCGGGCCAGTTACCAACTTTTTATCGTGAGACTATAAACCCTTTAGCTTCGCCTCGGGGTAAAAATGAGAAAAATTATTGTTTCATATGGTTTTTTACGTATTGATCGCCGTCGATAATATATTCAATGCTCTCTGTTATATCCTCTTCAAAAAATGAAGAAATTTCAAAATCAACGTATGATCACCTGAATGTAAAGGTCTTGAAATAAGCTCTTTCTTTGCTTCCTTCAATATCTGCTAGAAATACACATAATGAAGCTTTTTATATGTGGAGAGATTTAATTTTAAAAAAAACCGGAGCTCAGTCACTAAAGTCGTATAATTTCAAGCGAAGTGCATCGCGAGTTAATAGCAAACTGAAATTAAAATTAGAAAATAATTTATTTCATTGAAAAAAAAAAAATTCTCGAATCACATCGTTTATTGAAAAACCTCTATTTTTGGATTGATTGGGCCGATACTTGGTGTAAATTAATAAACATATTAAAACAATGGTTAAAAATAACAATTTACACTTTTATTATAAGAAGTAACGCATGACGCTCGTTTCGGTGGAACTTCACCTTCTTCAGATGCTAATGGCAAACTAACTATGATTTTCTGTTATATCGAAAACAAGAAATGACAAATTATGTAGAAGGGGTAAATACAAAGATGGTTACAAATAATTATTAGAAAAGGAAAAACCAATTCTGAACTGCTAGTCAGGTAGTTCGGTAATTTTGAAAAGATTAAGAAGGGGGCTTGAAGTATGATCGATTTGGCTATTCAATAGGAGACCGGAATGCTTGTATTTATTTATCTGTAATGATTCTAAAAAATTAAGTTTAATTCCTTTACTTTCAGTATTTAATATTTTAAAATCGAAATTGAATGTGTGATTTTCTTGGATTAAATGGTTTGCATAATGTGAATCCGACTTCTGATTAACAAAGCTACGTTTGTGTTCTGAAATTCTAGTTTGAAAACTTCTGAAAGTTCTACCAATGTAAAACTTATCACAATCGCCACAATTAATTTTATAAACTCCCGATTTATTATCTTTATGAACTTTGGATTTATTATTTTTTATATGATTTCCTAAATTATTACCGGTACGATAAGCAATGTTAATGTTGTGCTTAGATAAGAGAGATTTAAGTTTTTTACTTGAATTTCCGATGAAAGTGAGGCTGTTGTATTTGATATTATTTTTAGTAAGGGGGTACACCTGGTTAATCGCATTTTTGAAAAACTTTTTATCTATCATATTGTCTATAATATTGGGATCATAATTATTATTTACGGCAATTTGTTTAATTATATTTTTCTCGATGTTAAAATTGGCATTTGAAAGTGGAATATTTACTAAACGATGTACCATACTATTGAAAGCTGCCATTTTGTGTTGGAAAGGATGTAGGGAAGTACTATGTATGACGCTATCTACATCCTTTCCAACACAAAATGGCAGCTTTCAATAGTATGGTACATCGTTTAGTAAATATTCCACTTTCAAATGCCAATTTTAACATCGAGAAAAATATAATTAAACAAATTGCCGTAAATAATAATTATGATCCCAATATTATAGACAATATGATAGATAAAAAGTTTTTCAAAAATGCGATTAATCAGGTGTACCCCCTTACTAAAAATAATATCAAATACAACAGCCTCACTTTCATCGGAAATTCAAGTAAAAAACTTAAATCTCTCTAAATAATTTAGGAAATCATATAAAAAATAATAAATCCAAAGTTCATAAAGATAATAAATCGGGAGTTTATAAAATTAATTGTGGCGATTGTGATAAGTTTTACATTGGTAGAACTTTCAGAAGTTTTCAAACTAGAATTTCAGAACACAAACGTAGCTTTGTTAATCAGAAGTCGGATTCACACTATGCAAACCATTTAATCCAAGAAAATCACATATTCAATTTCGATTTTAAAATATTAAATACTGAAAGTAAAGGAATTAAACTTAATTTTTTAGAATCATTACAGATAAATAAATACAAGCATTCCGGTCTCCTATTGAATAGCCAAATCGATCATACTTCAAGCCCCCTTCTTAATCTTTTCAAAATTACGGAACTACCTGACTAGCAGTTCAGAATTGGTTTTTCCTTTTCTAATAATTATTTGTAACCATCTTTGTATTTACCCCTTCTACATAATTTGTCATTTCTTGTTTTCGATATAACAGAAAATCATAGTTAGTTTGCCATTAGCATCTGAAGAAGGTGAAGTTCCACCGAAACGTGCGTCATGCGTTACTTCTTATAATAAAAGTGTAAATTGTTATTTTTAACCATTGTTTTAATATAAAAACCTCTATACTCTATAGCAAATCGTAATGAAAATAAGTGAAGTACATCGCGTACTCATAGGAAAGCAAGTCGAGATGTGATTCGAACAGAATAGTCTCCGCGAAGTGCAGCGCGGTTGAGATAAAGAGTTGAAACCTATAAATCAAAGTAGGATTTCAACATGAACTCAATTTACGTACCAAATTCCAACCCTCTAATAATTTGCAGATGTCGTAGATTTGAGCAAATTTTCAAAAACCACGGCGGTTGGAAAAATTATGCAAATTGATTAAGTTCTGTCTCGAAAACAAACTTAGATACCACATTTCAGCCCATTTGGTTCGATGGAAGTTGCTGGAGTTGCCAATATGTACAAAGAAAAGAAAAAAATTAGCATATATATAAAGGGTGTAACAATAAGAGCGCAAGATTTCAGTGTTCAATAAAACATGGTTTTCTGTAGCAAAGTATTGAAATATTTATTGATTTAGAAAATATACATATGGGAATTATGTATGAAACAAAATATATTGTAAATTGCCGCCACGGTTTTGCTGGCATATGCGTATCCTTTTGACGAAATTTTCAATAACGTTATTGAATACATGTGGTGGTTGTTCATTGATACAGCGTCTAATTTCAGCTATCAATGCTTCTATGGTAGCAGGCTTATTGACATAAACCTGTGAAATCGCAAGAGTATGAAGGCCAATTCTGGTCATCAAATCGGGAAATGACACTACCAGGAGCAAACTCGTGCAAGATCGTTAATGTTTCACGGGCGGTATATGTGGCACCGTCCTGCTGAAACCACATGTCGTCAAGATCAATAGCTTTCAAATGAGGCACAAGAAACTGTGTTATCATAGCACGATAACGTTCGCCATTCACCGTTACTGCATTACCTTCTTCGTTTTCGAAGATAAACGGCTCAATTATTCCTCCAGACCATAATGCACACCATACACCCGTTGTGGATGCATTGCTTTCTGATAAATCATTTGTGGATCTTCTAAGCCTCAAATGCGACAATTTTGCCTATTTACGAAGCCATTGAGGTGAAAATGGGCCTCATCACTGAAAATGATTTTGTTCGCAAAATCAGCAGGTTGTTCAAGGATCCAATTGGTGAATTATCTTCGATGTTCATGGTCTACTGGCGGAAGTTGTTGAGTCAGTTGGATCTTGTACGCATGCAGCTGTAAATCTTTAGTGAGAATTCGCTGAAGAGTGCCTGTTGAAATGTCAAATTCTTGTGCCCGATGGCGAATTGACGTCTCTGGCCTTTCTGTCACACTCTCGCGAATTGCTGTGATGTTTTGTTCTGAACGACCTGTACGAGCTCGTATCGTGTGTTTCACATCAATAACCGAACCAATAGTTTCGAATATTTTGATTATTTTTTTCACAGTAGATGAATTAGGCACATTATTTCGACCGAACATTGGACGCACTTTACGAATAGTGGCAATTAACGTTTCACCATTTTAATAATAATTTTTGACAATCAGGACGCGTTGTTCTTCTGTGTAATACTTCATGTTTACTAACTCCCATCCTTCAACTTTCGATCTGTCATGTCATAATCATGTGACATTACGACTGTCAAACATAGCGCGCAATTCAAATCTTGCGCTCTTATTGAAATACCCTTTATATATATATATATATATATATATATATATATACATATATATATATATATATATATATATATATATATATATATATATATATATATATATTATATATATATATATACTAATTAAATAATATTATAGTTTACTATATTATTGAAATAGTAATCTTAAATGTGAGATATATAAAAGATATATAAATAACTTTTGTTATACCCTGACCGAACAAGTAGATTGCTTAAAATACATTTCGATGAGCCACTCTACTACCTAGGAATCGCTGACGTCCCAGTTTGATTACTGCACCTGACTCTCACATTTCGATACTCTGAAGTCGTGATCAGTTGATTACTGATGGTAACACTTTAGGCGAAACGTTTGTACCGTTGAAAATTTGTTTCATCGAATTGACATGAAATATAGTATTCAGATAATGTCACATGTAGCCTACACCGAATGTACAACGAGTTATCAGTCCATTAAAACAATGATATGGTCCAAATCTGGAAAAGTTGGAATAGTTCTCATAGTCTCTCAAACTACAGTTCCACCGGAACATTGAGGAACATTTTTGTTGCTGCTGCTTGTTTCCGAAAATGTTCCAAAATGTTACTTAAAATTTTTGTTTGTTTCGGCAACAAATAATGACTGTTCCAGCTTGTCGCCGGTTTCCATTTTTGAAGAATTTTACGTATGTTGCCGTAAGTTTCTACCTATGGTAACAAGAACAAACATTAAGCAACAAAATGTTCATTAATATTGTAAAACATTGTCGAACTTGTTTGTTGCTGTTGCGTGTTTCCGAAAATGTTTCCAAATGTTCCTAAATATTCCTTAAAATTTCTTCCTGTTTTGACAACAAATGTTGACTGTTTCTACTTGTCACCCTTCAAGCTACGATTCCACCGGAGGAACATTTTTGTTGCTGTTGCGTGTTTCCGTAAATGTTCCAAAATGTTTCTTGTTTTTTACAAACGAATAAATATATAGCTACTTTTCCACCGGAGGAACATTTTTGTTGCTGTTGCTTGATTCCGTAAATGTTCCGAAATGTTACTAAATGTTCCCTAAAATGTTTCGGCAACAAATGTTGATTGTTCCTACTAAATAATATAAAACTATCGACAATTTTAGTTGCTTCAGTGGAAACAAGAAGTATACGTATGTTGCCATAAGTTTCAACTTTTGGCAAATGTTTGTCCTTGTTGCTTGCATAGAAACTTATGGCATATGCATAGAAACTTATGGCAACATACGTTTCATGAGTACGCAACTATTGTTTCGACTGCATGTTGGACTGTTTACTAGCTGCGTTCTCTATATGTTTCCACTAAGATTCTTTCTTTCTTTCTTTTTTAGCCCCCTTCCATCCAATATTGGATATAGGCCTCCCCTTTTTTTCTCCAGTTATTTCTATCTGCCGTGAGTCTCATCCATCCAAATCCAGCCACTTTTTTCAAGTCATCAGACCATCGCATTTTTGGACGTCCTCGTCCTCTTTTTGCCGTCCAAGGTCTCCAGTGTTGAATTTCTTTATTCCTTCTTTTATCTGTCTGTCTCATAGTATGGCCAGCCCATCTCCATTTCAGTGAAGCTGTGTGTTCTATCACGTCGATTATTTTTGTTCTCTGGGTCCAAGTCTGAGCACCGTAAGTCAACACTGGGAGTACGCATTGATTGTATACATTTTTCCTTAAGTATAGAGGTATTTTTTTATTTTTCAATATCTTGTTCTGTTTTCCAAATACTGACCACCACGCTAGCCGAATTCTTCTGTCTATTTCTGCGGTTTGGTTTTGTTTACCGCATTTCACGATCTGTCCTAGGTATATATATTCATTTACAAACTCTAAGGTGTAGTTGTCTAATAGCATGTTTCTGTCTTCTTTTTGGTTAGTCATTTTTTTTGTTTTGCTTTTCTTCATTACTAATCTTATTCTTTCTGATTCTATTTTTAGTTCCTGGATCATGGTTTCTAGTTCTTCGAAACTTTCGGACATAAGGACAACATCGTCTGCGTATCTCAAATGGTTCAATCGTCTCCCGTTTATATTTATTCCTTTCTGGCTCCATTCTAGTTTCTTAAATACATCCTCTAGTGTTGTTATGAATAGTTTTGGGCTAATAGAATCCCCTGTCTTACTCCCCTTCTGATTGGTATGGGTTGGGTGTTGTCATGTAGTTGGACTATCATCTGTGCATTTTCATATATTGAATGGATTAGTTTTACATATCTATAATCTACGCGGCTGTTTTGTAGTGCTTTTTCCATTGCCCATAATTCTATACTATCGAAGGCTTCTTGATAGTCTACGAAAGCCAAATACAGCGGTATATTATACTCGGTTGATTTCTCTATCAGTGTTCTTAATGTGAGTAGATGGTCTGACGTACTGAATCCTTTGCGGAATCCCGCTTGCTCGACCGATTGGTAATATTCGAGTTTATTATTAATTCTGTTAGTTATTATCCGCTTTAACAGTTTTTATACTTGTGATAATAGTGATATGGGTCGATAATTCTCCAGTTTACCATCATCCCCTTTCTTGTATAATAATATTGTGAGTGATGTGTTCCAATCCACTAAGATAGCAACACGGATTTGTTTACCCATGTTTACTGTTTTCTTTTGAAGTTTACCGCTCAAAGTGGAAACTGGTGACAATTAGAAACAGTCAACATTTGTTTCCTAAACATAAAGAAATTTTAAGGAACATATGGGAATATTTACTAAAACAAGCAACAACAAAAAAAATTTTCCTCAGTGTTCCTCCGGTGGAACCGTAGCTTAACATAACTGCTGGATGTTGCCGACGAACTTCGTGTGAATGTCACCGTGACCGTTGTGAATTGACATGTCGCGAAAATAGTACATACGAGCGCACCGCCGTCTCCGTTTAACGGTACTCCGGCGGCCGAGGATGGCCCATTATGCGGGACGAGATGAAAGAACTGTTATTCTACACATCCGAACTGAAATTAATTTCGTTATGGGATTATTCGATCAGACGGTCTCAAAAATATCGATTTTTTCACTAATATAACAGTTATCAGCAAAAAATTATCACGACTATAGAAAATAAAACGAGTGAGCACCAGAGCTCTGTTACTAAGTTCGTATTTTTCGATGGAAGTGCATCGCTCTGAGGTGCGATTCGAACAGAATGGTTTGAAAATCCACGCTTTAATATCAATGTAAATAAAAATTAGAAAAGAACATTTTCTTGAAGAAAAAAATTTATTTTATTAAAAAAAAACGCGTACTGATAGCGAAGCAGGTCAAGATTCGATTCAAAAGGAATAGTCTCCTTGACATGCTGCGCGGGAGAGGATAAGGGTTAAAACCTACAAGGATCGTATGTCGACAAGAACTCAATACACCGAATTTCACCCTCTTACTCAATTTCCAAAAGCTGTGTAAGTGAGAAAATTTTCAAAAATTACGAAAAAGCAAGAAATATCTACGTAAAAATGTCGGCGGTTGGAAAACTTTATCAAAATTTTGTTAGCTTTATTCTGCCTTGAAAACAATACCAAATTTCGGTTCATATGGTTTGATGGATGCCTTAAAAACAATCTCAAGTCCTTTGGTTTTATAGAAGTCACCAATATGTACCAGGAAACATATATATATATATATATATATATATATATATATATATATATATATATATATATATATATATATATATATATATATATATTTAATGTTGGAAAAATTTACCCAATTTGAAGTTTTGTTTCTCCTCCAAAAAAAGCACTAATTTATATAAATTTTGATAGTTTCGTTTGTCTTAAAAACGATCCCTGATTCCAATACAATAGTCAGTTTTTTTCGACAAGAATGAAGCATTCTATTACATTGTAGCTTTATAAGAAAAAAGTAAACGAACTCCTTGATAATTTCAAACACAAAGATTCAAATAATAAAGATATAATAAATAATAAAAAAAAGAAGGACACACTACTGCGTAGCACTAGGAATGATAAAAACCCTCGGCGCATGTGCATGTAGTCAATATTTTTTGAATGTACCTATTATATAAATTAAATAACAATGAAAGTCGATTTTACGTATGAAATGAAGGAGAATTGCAATAAATGTATTAATAAGTCGATATTACGAATAAAATCCGTGAAAATTTAGCAAAAAAATTCATTGTTTGACTGTCGAATTTGAATATCCTATCCCGGCTCATTTTGCTGCAAATTATGAATCAAATTGATAAGATGGGAAGCAGACACAGACGCAGAATCAGCTGAAGCTATCAACGTCGCTTGGTTACCGTGGCACACTGAGCACTTCGACGCATGTTTTGTAGGACTTCGTACGTATCGACCTTGGCGCATGCGCATGTCGTAATGCCTATCTAAAAAACGCTATAATTTTTTATTTTTCGTTTAGGTCAAGCTACAGAGATTTTTTCATGTAAAAAGTGATAGAAGAAAACCAGCTCCGCCATTGTGTGTAAAATAGTTACACATGATATAGTGATATGTTTTTTCCTCTACTTTATTTTTATTGTCTTTGTTATTAACAATTTTATGCAAAATCGCGTTTTTTTAGTTTTTTGCTTATTAAAATTGAAACTATCAGAGTAATCGTGATGATGTCAATAGACTTATTGTAGAAAATGAAAGGGACGAAAAAAATGAGATGTCGGACGACTCGATCAGACCCTTAGTTCTAAGGGAAAATTGAATAAACCGTCCAACAATGGCGAGTTTTTTTCAAGAAGTTCATAACTCGGTTATTTTTTGAGTTGTAGCGTAGATCCTGCGCGGTTAGTATTATTTATGCAATGGGATAAACCTTTTATTTGTGGCGAAGAGGCAGGGATACTGTCCCGGATGGCATAGTTTTGATCTGTGGCGCATTTGATTATGTTACTATGCAATTTTCCAGCAGACCTGAAATTGCGACAGAATATGGTCTGATTTCATTTACTAAAAGAGATTTTGAAAGTATGAAATTTTCTCATAGTTCGAACACGTTGATCTTGGTGTTTCGCATAAAAAGCGCAGAGAAATAATATGGTTTAAAAAATAAATCTGAACATGCCAAAAACGGCCGAGCGCGGGTTAGGTAGTTGAAGAGTGGGGGTAGAGCAGCAGGCAAGGAGAAGTATGACATTCGAAAACGTCGGCATTTTGAACGTGACAGAATTTCCCTATACGTTGTCAGATAATAATTGTAAAGCCACCGCACGTCTTCAACTACTCTCACGCCGGTCGGAGCGTTTTTTTGTCATGTTCAGCTTTATTTTTAAACATATTTCTCAGCGTTTTTATAGAAACGCTGGAAGTTTTGAACTATGAGAATTCTATTTCAAAATCTTTTTAGTAAATTGAAATCGCGACCTGACTGTCGCATTCAGGTCTGCTGGAAAATGCATAGTAATTATATGGCGACAGATCTGCTTGGACGTTACTGATCTTCAAAAACTGGAGTTCATATCAATAGCTTCTGGCCGGAGATCTAACGCTAACAACTCAAAAATTTCCGATTATGAACTTTTGAAAAAACTCAATTTTGGGACCGGTTTTTTTTGCCATTTTCGTTGACTGATGGTCTGATTGCAGTCGTCCGACATCTCATGTTTTTTGCATCTTTTTATTTTCTACAATAAGTCTATTGACACACATCACGATTACTCTGATAGTTTAATTTTTTAAGCCAAAAAAATAACGCCGATTTTTTGCATAAAATTGTTAATAACAAAGATATAAATAATAAAATCGAGTGAAAAACATATCGCATATCATGTGGTTTTTGCACCGGCGGAGCTGGTTTTCTTCTAACACTTTTGCACAAATTGCTCACGTCTAAATCTCTGTAGTGTATGGCCCCTAGTTGGGAAAAAATTGGGAACATTCTCTGATGAAATCATATGATTTTATCGAATATCCTTGGGAATTTTTAAAATCGGACCAGATCCCAACTTTTTGTATGTGGAATTTAGCTTCACCTGGGGAAAAACGGCCTAAATTTTTTAAATTTCTTGTTGGGAAAAAAAGTGGTAATTCAATTCCCTAATGAAATCATATGTGTTTTTTCGTCCTTGGTTTTTAAATCGGGCGTTACAAAAATTTTTGTCGTGAGCTAATAACCCATTCAGCTTCGCCTCGGGGTAAAAAATATTATTTTGTTTTTCAAAATGAGGATACGTCAAGCGGATTTTTGTGCATGTATTACATTATGTACATCACCTAGTTGATTAATGAATTTGAATGTGAAAAAAATATTATTGAAAATAGTTGATAATAACCAGAACATATAAAATATTGCACCTATTATTACAGTCGATATTAGAACATTAACCCATTGAAGCTCATGTCAATTTTTCAATTGATAAAGAAGGGAAAATTTTATTTTCTCAGTCAGACAGAAAGGAGAAGCTTTGAACCTTTTTTAAAATTACATTAAGGATAAACTGCTGTCAAAGGTTGTTAATTCAAGCAACTTTTTTTTTGATGGATGTTTTATGAGCAGTTTGGTATTCAAATATACACTTTTTCTATTATCTTATTTAATAATTTTAAAGTTTTATTTAACATATTTCAAGTTCATATTACTTGTTTTGGTAATTCTTATTTTCAATAACATTAGATATCGAAGTATCCAATATGAAAAAATTATTATTCTGGAAAAATAGGGATTTTCTAGAACTTTCTGAGTTCTTAAATGAAATTGTGAAAGTTTATATATTTTTATGTCCAGAAAGCTACTTAATCCCGTATCTCCACAAGGCTAAAAATCTATTTCGCAGGGTTATTACCATTTTGGCAATATAGATTTTCATGCTTCATCCGCCACACGTTTTATGTATAGATAAAAGCTCTGAAAGCGACTATAATTTGCCCATTCAATACAAAGCTTAAGAAATGCTTCTCCCGATTTAAAAACATGATTTTTTTTTCTTTAAGATCATTCAGTTAAATCTTTCTCTAATGGTTAATTTTTGTCATCGATCAGGTAAAATATTATCATTAGTTGTTATTTTCACTGCAGTCTCTTGCAAATTGATGTGACATGAGCTGTTAATGGTTCAACATCACAGGGAAAGAGGTTCAATGAATAATTAATTAGATTGAACTGAATTATCAGACGCGTGAGAAGTGTAATGTAATAAAAGTTCCTAGCGGTGATTCGAAAATTATTATTTGTTTTAAGGGTCATGTATCCTGTTAACAACGTTATAGTCTTTTCAAAAGGTTTGTCATAAATAGCCTCGTGCAGTTGTAATGTGCAAAGGTTAATCCCCTTGTGTCAATCAACCATTTCTCAATAAGATTTTCCCAGCGTTTGTTTTAATGCTTTATACGAATTTTTTTTGTTGAGAATTAAACTTTATAAATATGTTTATGTCTTGACAGGTGTTCGTGAGAATATTCAAGTTCGCCCAAATTGTGTATTATGAGTATATAGCTCAAGTTCTCTGTAAAAAAATATTTAAAAATAAAAGGGTGGGTATATCAAATGGAAAACTCTTTTTGAACTTAACTCATGAAATACAGGACTTTAGGTTTATTAAATACATTCAGTTATTGTGATTTAAATAAATAGGTAAGGGGGGAAATTTTTTATATTTGTCGTTTTTATATTACGTTTTGTTATTAAAGTGTTTAACAAGTAACAGATATTCGTTTCAAAGTTCAATCGGTTAAATGAATGTTTCCTGATATATATAATATTTTTTTTTTTTTTTTAAATTGTTTATGGTTTTCAGTCTCATGAGAGCTATCAACATAAATTTGATTTTTCATAGTTGTTTTTTCATTATCCAATATCAAATCCATAAATATATCTTCCAATTGAAAATAATTCCCAGTTCAGTAGTTTTGTGATATATTATCGCAGACTTCATGTTGAGATAAAAATTAAATTGGAAGTTATATTTGAAAAACTATACACTTCAACACAACCATGACCTTTAAGTAGAATCTCTGATAAAACCCACTCCAAAAAATAAGAAATTTTATCTTCAGCAACTGGTCTCAATGAAAAACGAGCGCATTTAAATTTGTTCTTATCGAATAAATTTTTGATTTTTATCACAACTTTTTTTTCATCTCCTTGACTTTTTCTAATGGCAGTACTACCCCTTCATTAATATTGAACTTCGTATTGATTTTAATATACTCTTCTTTAATATGATCGGCCCTGAAAACAATTCCAATATACTGCAAATCAGAATAAAGTTTAGTAGTTCATAGACATCTCAAATTATTGAATTTTTTCGAGCCCCCAGCACAATCAAACAAATAAATCATTATAATCAGCTTTTTTTCTCATATTTTCAAATTTTGTATGTGCTGTAGTACCTGTTCATCCTATTAACCCAAATAATCTTGTAATATACCCTTCATTTAATCCTGATCGCAAAGTTACCATTCTAATATCCTCAAAGCTAATATTTATCAGTATTTCATAAACATTTTCTGATTTTTTTAAAATTTCAAGCTCCTGACACAATCATATAAATCATATATTATCACCTTTTTTTTGCCATCTCATCAAAATTTTTTCTTGCAGTACAACGCTGTTCATCCTATTGAACCCCTAATCCATTGGTGGTATGCCCTTTTTAATCCTGAACCCGGCAAACTAAAGCACAATTCCCAAAATATCCTCAAGCAGAATATATTTAATATCTCATAAACATTTTAATTTGTTTTAGTTTTGAGCTCCAGCCACAATGCTAACAATAAATAATCTATTTACTCCTTTTTTCCATCTCTTCAGATTTGTTTATGCAGTACTACCTGTTCATTCTATTGAACTGCCTAATCCATTGTATGATACGTTTCATTTAATACTGATCGGCCAAAATAACACGATTCTAATACCCCATCAGAATATGTTTTAATAGTTCATAGACATCTCTGATTGTTTTAAATTTCGATCCTCCTTGCATAAATCTAAACAAATAAATCATCTATTATCACCTTTTTTCCACTCTTGCAAATTTTTGTTCTATGCAGTACTACCTGTTCATTCTTAAAACTGCCGACCCATTATAATAGCCTTTCATTTAATACTGATGGGAAAATACCACGATTCTAATATCCGCATGCAGAATAATATTTAATAGTTCATAGACATCTCTGATTGTTTTAAATTTCGATCTCCCGAACAATCTAACAAATGAATCATCCATTTCGAAAAGTACCAACCGCCAGAATTATCCGGGAACTGGCGTACGTACGTAAACTAGTCAAAGGAATAATCGAATTCATTACTCTTTATTTTTTTCGATCCAGTTGAAGTAATCCCATAAACTAACGTTTTATCTGTTATAAAATCTACGTTTCCATTTAAATTTAATTAAGAACGGTATAACGGCGACTAGACCTACGCGTTTCGAACCTTTTTTTTGTCAAAGTTTGGTGTGGTACTCGCCGCAGCTTTTACATTATATCTACCAATAATTTGTGGGCCCGTTTCTTGCTCTGGAAAAGCCCGAGCCGATATGAAGATTAATTGACAGTAGTTGGCTGTTGTGTGTAATTGTGTTGGTTGTGATGGAACACCTGTGTGCCTCAAGGTACGACCGCTCCGGGGGCTACACTTGGTACATTGTCCGATTTGTAGACTAAGCCAATAAGTCTTTTATTTTGTTTAAGTATTTAGAAGATTGTGGCAGTTGATCGAATATGGAGAACGGACTTTTAGAGGAAGTACTACACTACATCTCTATCTCAATTTTCCTTTCAGATAATACCGGAAACTTCGAAATTATCGAGTAGCCCGCCAAATAAGTAAGACGGATATATAGGAAACATATTTGCTTCCTACTTTTTCATTACATTAATAATTTTTTTATTGGAAGTGACTCAATTTACATAGCGCAGCAAATAATTCCATGTGATGGATTGGTGCTTTTAATAAGTACCTTCCGGATACACTCATTGGTACCTTTACATATTAGTTAATTGCGCAATACTGCGTAGACTGACCCCATATATCATGTCATTTCATTTTATATATTACGGCCCTTTATTTTGATATGTATTCAAGTACCTTAGCGTGTGGTTGTACTATAGCTAGCTATACCTAGCTCTCTCTAGCTCACTGGTACGTGTAAGAATTTTAAAATTTTTTACAATCCTTACTTTTTTGACTTCAAGTCTAGATAAATTCAGTATTTTATGTACTTTGGTTGATCTTTATTTTTATATGTACCTATTCCTCCCCCGCGAAATCTCATACGCCACTGGTGTAGAGTTAGACATCTTCTGTCAAGGGGGAATTCTGCATTTTTCGATCTTAAAAAAAAATATTGTTGGTTCCTAATATATTTGGCGGAGGGCGCTATGGGCTGTTATCCATATAGTGCCTAGTTCGGCCGCTATTTATATTTTGTGGAACCAATGAGAAGTGGCCAGGATGTGAAGGAGGTTGCAAAACTTTAACTTGCCCAAAAAATTTAAAGATTTAAGGCTAAAAACAAAAATGTACCCCCTCCCCAGAAAGAAAATGAACGTATTTTGATCTTATTGATTAAGAAATATGTCAATTCACTCCCATAGTCAAGTAATGCTTTGCACTGAAGAGATCTAATAATATCAAAAAAGCTATATGCATATCTTTTTTGGAGTGTCTTAGCAATTCTTTCACTGTTTGCATTGTCAATCTTAGATTGCCGGGCGCAGAATACATATAACCAGCTCCATTGAAAAATTGATAATTTTAATTATTGAAGAATTTTCCCCTTTTCATTTTTTGATATTAGTAGTTTTTTTACCGAAAATAAAGAACTTTTCAATAATTTTGAAAGTTCAAGGGAACCTTGCATGCAATCTAAATTTAAATACAAAAGAATAATGAAAATGACGTTATATAAATTATTTCACTATTGATAATAGGAAATTAATCGTAATCTTTGCTTTTTAAAACCATTACGCCTGTAGGCGTCTCAGGCTGTCAATGGAACATTATTCTGTAATATAGTTCTAACGTAGCCAGTGTCATATTCTGTAATCACAATGCGGCAATCTTCAAAAACTATTCTATGTGTGGTTGTTTCATTTAATTAATGGCTGGGCAAGCAATGTATAAAATAAAAGTTGGAAAGGTTCCGATGATTTTAGATTCGCTTTTTTATGAACGGAATCATTTATGGATCCATAAAAGAAACGAGTACTCTCGCAATAGTCGAGACACCGCAAAGGATTTTTCCAGGCCAGTCCCAAAAAAATTAAAAAGCTCGTAGTTTTTTCAGTCGTAAAGATCTGTAAGTAAAAGCTAAAAGTTGCCGTGGGAAAAGATTAATAGGTATCTATCCCCTTTTTTAAAAAATGAGATTAAAAATTTAAATGTACTCTTTTTCTTCGTTTTCCCCCGGTCGGACTACTTTGTAAATTGATGAACGGTTTTTTTTGGAAAAAATTGGGGTTTAACTTTTTGTTGGGGTTAGGGCTTGTTTTAAAATAACTTTGTTCACGGTACAAAAATTTTTTTATTGAAATCAAAAAAGTTATGAATTTAAAATTTTTAAATTTTAATGAATTGTCTGACGGTTCATATGAAATTTCCCCCCGGTTTCAATCGAGGAGTTTTCTTCATAATATGTCAAAATTTCTTCTGATATTCAGGAATATTGGAAATCTTCAGAATATGCTTATATCATTATTTTGGGGCCTTTCCCCTTTCGGGGGCCAAAAATTTAAAAAATTAAAAAAAAAGTTAAAATTTTAAAAATTTTTTTTTTAAAAAAAAAAACATAAGGGGTTGGGTCACTGAAAAAATTTTTTTTTTTTTTTTTCCCCCCATGTCTAAAAAAATTTTTTTTTTTGTTGGATTTTGGTGTGAAAAAAAATTTTAAAACCAAATCAAAATAAATTTTTTTTTAGTCAGATAACTATATTCTTTGGGGTTTTTGTTAAAAATTTTGGATGGGGGAATTGTTTGGCCAAATTTTTAAAATTTTTTTTTATGATAGTTCTATAATTTTTTTGGGGTTTAAATTTAAAAAGTAAAGAAAAAATTAGTTTCATAGATCTTCTGTCTACAACACGCAACTTTTTTAATTAGAACTATTCATTTTTTTGATGTCTGAAGTCCCAACCCGAACATAGAAAAGTTTCCTTATTCAAAACTTTTTAAAAAAATTATTTTTAAAATTTGTGAGTACTTTTTTTGTTCAGAGGAAATACTGAAAAAACCTTTTTTGTCAGCAGGTGCTGATTAAATAATAGTTAGTTTTAGTTTTAAAAGATAAATAAAATATATTTATATATATATATTTTATTTTTAATATTTTTATATATATATATATATAAAAATTTAAAATACAACCTTCGAAGTTCATGAAAAGTAAAATTATTCATATCATAATTCATTTAATATACAGCGAAAATTTTTTTTAATATTTTTTTTAGGTTTTTTCCCCAAAAAAGTTTTAAAAATATTATTACTAAAACCAGAAAGCTATGTTGATTTTTTTAAGCGAGAAAAATTTGGGAAAAGCTATTTTTTCCTGATTTTTTTGTGACTGAATAAACTTTTTTTAAAAAGTTTTTTTTTTAAAAACTTTTTGTGAAAACATATTTTTCAAAAATTTTTTTTTTATAATTAGTTTTCATTGAGATTTTTTGCGTACATTTTTTCCCCATTCCCCCAAATTTTTTTTCCCTTAACTTCTTTTAAATTTTTGACGAATTTTTAAAAAATCAAAATTTTGGGGTATATGAATACGTGGATCGCAGTCAAAATTTTTTGCCCTTGTGGATACCTTTTTCCCTCAAAATATAAAAAAGGAAAATTTTGGGTTTTTACTTTTATTTTCGCCCCCAATTTTCTCGTTTTATTTTAATCTTTTCAATATTATGCGTGTTCAAAAGGGGGCGTGGACGGGGAAAAACCCCAAGAAATTTTTTCCTTTTCTTTCTGTTGAACGGAAACCAACCAAAAATTATACATATATACGGATTTCTCGAAAAAACCGGGACGGTGTTTAAAATTTTCGAAAAAATCTCCCCAAAAGACCCCCAAAAGGTTTTTATAATGTTAGAGTTATAGATTTTATTCAACTAGGTTAATACCGGTTATTACCAAAAAATGTAATTGTATGCGTTCTGTTCGATACAATGGGGGGACTTTATAATAATGTTTTCATTTTGTTTTTCATCGTCTTTCTTGAAAAATTGGTTTGTTTTACGAGTGTTTCACATTTTTTTTTAATAATTGAGCTATTGATACAATTAAAATTATCAATTTTGCGTTAATAATAAGAAAATTTTTTTCTGTAATATATATTTTTGGGAAATTTTAAAATATATATATAAAATATATATATATATATATATATATATTTTTATAATATATATAAAAAAAAATAAATATATTATATATATATAATATATATATATATATATATATTTTTATACATATATATATATATAAAAATAAAATATTTTATATATATATATATAATATAAATATGTATATTAGTTTTTTTATGTACCAAGTGCGTTTAAAAATAGATCGCCCGATGGGCGTTAGGGTCTAGTAAAGCAGGGGGTGCACCCAAAAAAAATTTTTTTTTTCACAAAAAATTATTTTATTATAATGAAAAAAAAAATTTTTTAAAAAAACGGTTCTTGCTCCTTTTACCTTCCATTTTCCCCATAGTGGGGGATGTCATTTGTTATATTTTGACGTTTGTGAATTTTTTGCCCCCTCTATTCAGTGAACGTCATTGCTGCTTTTTTTGGGGATTCTTATAAAAAAAAAATGAAAATGAATATGAATTAACCCAAAAAAATATCATAGAAAATGCAGCCAAAGTTGCGAATAATTCATTGCCGGAAAAATTTTTCCCGAGGCGTAAAAAGAAAAGGGAAATTTTTGAGTATTTAATCAGTGGAAGTTGCTTCATTTCTCCTCATCCCCAAGGAGCGGACCTATGATCCATAAAAAACACGCACATAACGCCCTAGGACAAATGAGTGTTTTTTATAGCAACCGTAAAAAAGGGAAAAAAACCCAAAAAAATTAAAAAGGGAAAATTATAATATAATTATATATAAAATTTTTATATATATTTTATTTTCAAAAAATTTTCCCGGGGGGGGGAAGTATTTAAAAATTTTTGGGGTTCACGGAATGAACCGGGGTAAAAGTTTAAAAAAAATCTGGGACGTTTTGGGCCCCCTTTTGCGAAGCCATCTTCAGGAAAAATTAAAAAAAAATTTTAAAATTCAGACTCGGGGCCCAAAAATCTGCCTACCCCCACGAATGGAATTAAAAAATTTTTCGGAAAAATTTTTACGATTGCGTCCCCCAAAAACCTCCCCTACTCCACTAACCGTACGGTTTCCCCCCCCCAAATTTAAAAAGTCTAAAACCCCCCCTTTTATTTTTCAGATTCTTTTTGGGGGGGGCCGATCGTCACTGGCCGTATTTTGGGGGGGGGGGGGTACTCACGCTCTTTCAGTGCCGGGAGTTTTTTGGGGTTGGGTGGGGACTTTTTTTGGCGACCACTCAAAGGGGTTTTCCTTTTTGCGGGGGAGTCTGGACGCCCATCTTTTGGTTTTTTAAACAATTTGGACGTTTTTCTATTTCTACAGCTTCAGGGAAAAAATTCCCCGGGAAAATTTAAAAAAATCGGACGGGACAATATTTTTTTGTTTTGGGGGAAAAACGATAATGGGGCCCCGTTTGGGTTGATGTTGGGAAAGGGCGTTGGCGATATCTTTAAATGTCTTACCGAAAGGAATGTTCTTTGACAAAAGACCCCCCCATCAGCATGGAAAAAACCCCCTTTGGTTGGGGCGCCATGGGACACCCAAATTTTTAGTGCTCCCCCCTGATGAGCGTGAGTACCCACCCCCCCCCCCATAAAAAAGGCCACGCGACGATCGGCCCGTCAGTTGACTCTGAAGAGTAGGCAGATTGGGGACTTGACAGGAAGGGAGTACGGTTAGTGGAGTAGGCCCGGTTGAGAAAACCCCCAATCGTAAAATTTTTTTCCCATTCCCCCCTAAAATTTTTTTCGTGGAGTAGGCAGATTTTGGGCCCCGAGTCTGAATTATTTACCTTCCCAAAATTTTCCTGAAGATGGCTTCGCAAAAAACCGAAACGTCGAGATTTTTTTAAAAATTTTCGCGGTTCATTCCGTGAACCAAAAATTTTCCAAAAATTTTTTTATATATATTATATATATATATTATATTATATATATATATTATATATGTATATATAAATATATATATATATTATAATATATTAATATATATATATATATATATATATATATATTTTATATATATATAAGTATTTTAAAAATACTTGCTAGTAAAAAAAAAGGGGGGAAAAAAAAAATTTAAATATCAAAATGAGTTTTTCCCCAAAAAAAAAACCCGAGCATTAAAAAGACTGCGCTTACACTTTTTAAAATTTTTAGCCCCCTATCGCCAAAAAAAAACAACTGGTCTTTTTAAAAAAAAAGCCCCGAGGTGAGAAAGTACATTTTCACAAAAAGTGCAGTTGGAGAAATGTTATATGCATTAGTGAAGTGCATTGAGCTTTTTTCCCAAAATTTTTTTTTTTAAACCGACAAAACGTCAGCAGAACGGTGATTTACAAACCCCCTTTAAAAAAGTTTTGAAGTTTAAAAATCCCCCGATCAACAATGGGATAGAAAAAGATTGAACAACTTGCCTGTTCTTCAAAGCCCAATGAGATGTTTTGAAAAGAATTCGATATCCGACCCCCCCCCCCCCACCCCCCCCCCCCCCCACCCCCCCCCCCCCCCACCCCCCCCCCCCCCCACCCCCCCCCCCCCCCACCCCCCCCCCCCCCCACCCCCCAAATTATGAATCAAATTGATAAGATGGGAAGCAGACACAGACGCAGAATCAGCTGAAGCTATCAACGTCGCTTGGTTACCGTGGCACACTGAGCACTTCGACGCATGTTTTGTAGGACTTCGTACGTATCGACCTTGGCGCATGCGCATGTCGTAATGCCTATCTAAAAAACGCTATAATTTTTTATTTTTCGTTTAGGTCAAGCTACAGAGATTTTTTCATGTAAAAAGTGTTAGAAGAAAACCAGCTCCGCCATTGTGTGTAAAATAGTTCCACATGATATAGTGATATGTTTTTCACTCGACTTTATTATTAATGTCTTTGTTATTAACAATTTTATGCAAAAAATCGCGTTTTTTTAGTTTTTTGCTTATAAAATTGAAACTATCAGAGTAATCGTGATGATGTCAATAGACTTATTGTAGAAAATGAAAGGACGAAAAAAATGAGATGTCGGACGACTCGATCAGACCCTTAGTCTAAGGGAAAATTGAAATAAACCGTCCAAAATGCAGTTTTTTCAAAAGTTCATAACTCGGTTATTTTTTGAGTTGTAGCGTAGATCCTCCGGTTAGTATTATTTATCAATATAAACTTTATTTGTGCGAAGAGCAGGAACTGTCCGATGCATAGTTTTTGATCTGTGGCCATTTGATTATGTTACTATGCAATTTTCCAGCAGACCTGAATGCGACAGATATGGTCTGATTTCAATTTACTAAAAAGATTTTGAAAGTAGAATTCTCATAGTTCGAAACGTTGATCTTGGTTTTCCATAAAAACGCAGAGAAATAATATGTTAAAAATAAATCTGAACATGACCAAAAACGGCCGAGCGCGTTAGAGTAGTTGAAGAGTGGGGGTAGAGCAGCAGGCAAGGAGAAGTATGACATTCGAAAACGTCGGCATTTTGAACGTGACAGTAATTTCTAATACGTTGTCAGATAATAATTGTAAACCCCCACTCTTCAACTACTCTCACGCGCTCGGCCGTTTTTTGTCATGTTCAGCTTTATTTTTAACATATTTCTCAGCGTTTTTATGAAAAACCAAGATGAACGTTTTGAACTATGAGAATTCTACTTTCAAAATCTTTTTAGTAAATTGAAATCGGACCATACCTGTCGCATTCAGGTCTGCTGGAAAAATGCATAGTAATATAATCAAATGGCGACAGATCAAAAACCATGCATTGGACAGTTCCTGATCTTCGTACAAATGAAGTTCATATCAATAGCTAATACTGGCCGGAGGATCTACGCTACAACTCAAAAAATTACCGAGTTATGAACTTTTGAAAAAACTGCATTTTGGCCGGTTTTTTCCAATTTTCCCTTAGACTGATGGTCTGATTGAGTCGTCCGACCTCTCATTTTTTTCATCTTTTCATTTTCTACAATAAGTCTATTGACACCATCACGATTACTCTGATAGTTTCAATTTTATAAGCAAAAAACTAAAAACAACGCGATTTTTTGCATAAAATTGTTAATAACAAAGATATAAATAATAAAGTCGAGTGAAAAACATATCGCTATATCATGTGGAACTATTTTACAACCAACGGCGGAGCTGGTTTTCTTCTAACACTTTTTGCACAAAATGCTCACTCTAAATCTCTGTAGCTTGGCCTAGTTGGGAAAAAATTGGGAACAAAACTTCTCTGATGAAATCATATGTATTTTATCGATATCCGTTGGAATTTTTAAAATCGGACCAGATCCCAACTTTTTGTAGTGAGAATTTAGCTTCACCTCGGGGTAAAAACGCTAAATTTTTTAATTCTTCGTTGGGAAAAAGTGGTAATTCAAATTCCCTAATGAAATCATATGTGTTTTATCGATATCCGTTGGAATTTTTAAAATCGGGCCAGTTACCAACTTTTTGTCGTGAGACTATAACCCATTCAGCTTCGCCTCGGGGTAAAAAGTATTATTTTGTTTTTCAAAATGAGTAACTCAAGCAGGATTTTGTGCATGTATTACATTATGTACATCACCTAGTGGATTAATAATTGATGTGAATGAAATATTATTGAAAATAGTTGATAATCACCAGAACATATAAAATATTGCACCTATTATTACATCGATATTAGAACATTGAACCCATTAAGCTCATGTCAATTTTTCAATTGATAAAAAGGAAAATTATTTTCTCAGTCAGACAGAAAGGAGAAGCTTTGAATCCTTTACAATTACATTAAGGATAAACTGCTGTCAAAGGTTGTTAATTCAAGCAACTTTCTATTGATGGATGCATTATGAGCAGTTTGATATTCAAATATACACTTCTTCTTTATCTTATTTATAATTTAGTTTATTACATATTCGTCAAGTTCATACTTATTTTTGTAATTCTTATTTTCAATAACATTAGATATCGAAGTATCCAATATGCAGAATTATTATTCTTGAAAAATAGGGATTTTCTAGAACTTTCGAGTTCTTAAATGAAATTGTGAAAGTTTATATACATTATGTCCAGAAAACTAATTAACCGTATCTCCACAAGGCTGTAATCTATTTCGCATGGGTTATTACCATTTTGCAATATAGATTTTCATGCTTCATCCGCCACACGTGTTTATGTATAATAAAACTCTGAAAGCGACTATAATTTGCCCATTACAATACAAACTAGAAATGCTTCTCCCGATTTAAAAACATGATTTTTTTTCTTTTAAGATTCATCAGTTAAACTTTCTCTAATGGTTAATTTTTGTCATCGATCAGGTAAAATATTATCATTAGTTGTTATTTTCACTGCATCTCTTGCAAATTGATGTGACATAGCTGTTAATTTCACATCACAACGGAGAGGATTCATGAATAATTAATTAGATTGAACTGAATTATCAGACGCGTGAGAAGTGTAATGTAATAGAAGTTCCTAGCGGTGATTCGAAAATTATTATTTGATTTTAAGGGTCATGTATCCTGTTACAACGTTATAGTCTTTTCAAAATTTGTCATAAATAGCCTCTTGCAGTTGTAATGTGCACAGGTTAATATCTTGTGTCAATCAACCATTTCTCAATGAAGATTCTTACATCCAGCGTTTTTACATGCATTTATACGCAATCTTTTTTGAGAATTAACACAATATAAATGATTTTATTCATTGACATGTTCGTGAGAATATTCAAGTTATCCCTATATGTGTATTATGAGTATATAGCTCACAGTTTCTGTAAAAAAAATATTTAAAAAATCATAGGTGGTATATCAAATGGATAATACCTTCATTTTGAACTATACTCATGAAAATACAGGACTTTAGGTTTATTAAATACATTCAGTTATTGTGATTTCAAAAAAGGTAAGAGGGGGAATTTTCTATATTTTCGTTTTTATATTACGATTTTGTTATTAAAGTTTACAAGTAACAGATATTCGTTTCAAAGTTCAATCGGTATAAATGAATGTTTCTGATATATATAATATTTTTATTCTTTTTTTTGAAATTGTTTATGGTTTTCAGTCTCATGAGAGCTATCAACATAAATTTGATTTTTCATAGTTGTTTTTTCATTATCCAATATCAAATCCATAATATATCTTCCAATTGAAATAATTCCCATTCAGCTAGTTTTGTAGATATATTATCCCAGACTTCATGTTGAGATAAAAATTAAATTGGAAGTTATATTTGAAAAAACTATACACTTCAACACAACCATGACCTTTTAAGTAGAATCTCTGATAAAACCCTCCAATAAATAAGAAATTTTATCTTCAGCAACTGGTCTCAATGAAACGAGCGCATTTAACTTTGTTCTATCGAATAAATTTTTGATATTTTATCAACTTTTTTTCATCTCCTTGACTTTTTCTATGCAGTACTACCTCTTCATTATATTGAACTTCCGATTGATTTTAATATACTCTTCATTTAATACTGATCGGCAACCTGACACAATTCCAATATACTCAAATCAGAATAAATTCAGTAGTTCATAGACATCTCAAATTATTGTAATTTTCGAGCCCCCAGCACAATCTAACAAATAAATCATCTATAATCAGCTTTTTCTCATATTTTCAAATTTTGTATGTGCTGTAGTACCTGTTCATCCTATTGAACCCATAATCAATTGTAATATACCCTTCATTTAATCCTGATCGGCAAAGTTACACCATTCTAATATCCTCAAAGCATAATATATTCAATATTTCATAAACATCTCTGATTGTTTTAAATTTCAAGCTCCTGACACAATCATATAAATCATATATTATCACCTTTTTTCCATCTCATCAAATTTTTTCTATGCAGTACTACCTGTTCATCCTATTGAACCCCTAATCCATTGTGGTATACCCTTCATTTAATCCTGAACGGCAAACTAACACAATTCTAATATCCTCAAAGCAGAATATATTTAATATCTCATAAACATTTCTAATTGTTTTAGTTTTCGAGCTCCAGCCACAATCTAACGAATAAATAATCTATTTACTCCTTTTTTCCATCTCTTCAAATTTGTTCTATGCAGTACTACCTGTTCATTCTATTGAACTCCTAATCCATTGTATGATACCTTTCATTTAATACTGATCGGCAAAATAACACGATTCTAATATCCCCATCAGAATATGTTTAATAGTTCATAGACATCTCTGATTGTTTTAAATTTCGATCTCCTTGCATAATCTAACAAATAAATCATCTATTATCACCGTTTTTCCATCTCTTCAAATTTGTTCTATGCAGTACTACCTGTTCATTCTATCGAACTCCTAACCCATTGTATAATACCTTTCATTTAATACTGATCGGCAAAATAACACGATTCTAATATCCCCATCAGAATATATTTAATAGTTCATAGACATCTCTGATTGTTTTAATTTTCGATCTCCCGACACAATCTAACAAATGAATCATCCATTTCGAAAAGTACCAACCGCCAGTAAGTTATCCGGGAAGCTGGCGTACGTACGTAAACTAGTCAAAGGTATAATCGAATTCATTACTCTTAGTTTTTTCGATCCAGTTGAAGTAATCCCATAAACTACGTTTTATCTGTTATAAAATCTACGTTTCCATTTCAATATTAATTAAGACGGTATACGGCGACTAGACCTACGCGTTTCGAACCTTTTATTTTTCAAAGTGTGTGGTACTCGCCGCAGCTATTTACATATATCTACCAATAATTTGTAGGCCGTTCTTGCTCTGAGAAAACCGAGCCGATATGAGATTAATTGACAGTAGTTGGCTGTGTGTGTAATTGTGTTGGTTGTGATGGAACACCTGTGTGACCTCAAGTACGACCGGCTCCGGGCTACACTTGGTACATTGTCCGACTTTGTAGACTAACCCAATAAGTCTTTTATTTTGATTTAAGTATCTTAGGAAGATTGTGCAGTTGATCGAATATGGAAACGACTTTTAGAGGAAGTACTACACTACATCTCTATCTCTAACTTCTTTCAGATAATACTGGAACTTCGAAATTATCGAGTAGTACCCCCAAATAAGTATACGGATATATAGGAAACATATTTCTTCCTACTTTTTCATTACATTAATATTTTTATTTGGAAGTACTCAATTAATAGCAGCAAATAATTCCATGTGATGGATTGGTGCTTTTAATAAGTACCTTCCGGATACACTCATTGTACCTTTACATATTAGTTAATTGCGCAATACTGCGTAGACTGACCCCATATATCATTCATTTCATTTTAATATTACGGACCTTTATTTTGATATGTATTCAAGTACCTTAGCGTGGTTGTACTATACTAGCTATACCTAGCTCATCTAGCTCACGGTACGTGTAGAATTTACAATTTTACAATCCTTACTATTTTTGACTTCAAGTCTAGATAAATTCAGTATTTTATGTACTTTGGTTGATCTTTATTTTTATATGTACCTATTCCTCGACGCGAAATCTCATACGCCACTGGTGTAGAGTAGACATCTTCATGTCAGGTAGGAATTCTGCATTTTCGATCTTAAAAGTGTATTGTTGGTTCCTAATATATTTGGCGGAGGGCGCTATGGGCTGTTATCCATATAGTGCCTAGTTCGGCCGCTATTTATATTGTGGACCAATGAGAAATATGGCCAGGATTGAAGGAGGTTGCAAAACCTTATAACTTCCCAAAATTAAATGATTTAGCTAGAAAACAAAAATGTACCCCCTCCCCAGAAAGATTAATGAACGTATTTTGATCTATTGATTAAGAAATATGTCAATTCACTCCAAGTCAAGTATGCTGCACTGAAGAGATCTAATAATATCAAAACAGCTATATGCATATCTTGATTTGGAGTGTCTTAGCAATTTCTTCACTGTTGCATTGTCAATCTAGATGCCGGGTCGCAGAATACATATAACCAGCTCCCTTGAAAAATTGATAATTTTAAATTATTGAAGAATTTTCCTTGTTCACTTTATGTGATATAGTAGTTTTTTACCGAAAATAAAGAACTTCAATAATTTTGAAAGTTCAAAACCATTGCATGCATCTAAATTTATACAAAGAATAATGAAAATGACGTTATCATAATTATTCACTATTGAATAATAGGAAATTCATCGTAATCTTTGCTTGCAGCCATTACGCCTGTAGGCGTCTCAGGCTGTCAATGAAATATTCATGTAATATATTCTAACGTAGCCACTGTCATATTCTGTAATCACAATGCGGCAATCTTCAACTATTCTATGTGTGGTTGTTTCATTTAATTATGCCTGGCAAGCAATGTATAAAATAAATTGGATATGGTTCCGATGATTTTAGATTCGCTTTTTATGACAGGATCATTTATGGATCATAAAAGAAACGAGTACTCTCGCATAGTCGACACCGCAAAGGATTTTTCCAGGCCAGTCCAAAGAGTAATACGCTCGTAGTTTTTTGCAGTCGTAAAGATCTGTAAGTCATCGCTAAGTGTTGCCGTGGGAAAAGATTAATAGGTATCTATCTGTTTTTTAAATCTGAGATTAAAGATTAACTGTACTCTTTTCTTCGTTTTCCGGCTCGGACTCATCTTTGTAAATTCGATGAACGTTTTGTGGAAGATTGTTAAGCTTTTTGTGTTGACTTAGGGCTTGTGTATCTAACTTTGTTCACGGTACAAGTTTTTTTATATTGAAATCAACGAGTTATGAATTTGAAGTTAATTTTCAATGAATTGTCTGACGGTTCATATGAAATTTCCACCTGGTTTCAATCGAGGAGTTTTCTTCATAATATGTCAAAATTTCTTCTGATATTCAGGAATATTGGAAATAACTTCAGAATATGCTTATATCATTACTGGACCTTCATTTCGTGGTCCATATTTCGAAATTCGAAAAAATTGTATTTTAGAAATTTTTTGAAAAAATTAAATCATAACGTTGGCGTCACTGAACTATTACCATGTCTACATATTTTTTCGTTGGATTTTGGTGTGAAAATAATTTAGCCAAATCAAAACTAAATTTTTTTATAGTCAGATAACTATATTCTTGTAGTTTTTCGTTGAATTTTGGTATGAGAATTGTTTGGCCGAATTAAAACTTTTATTTATGATAGTTCTATAATTGTTTCGATTACTTTAAAAAGTAAAGAAAAAATTAGTTTCATAGATCTTCTGTCTACAACACGCAACATTTTGAATTAGAACTATTCATTTCTTGATGTCTGAAGTCCCAACCCGAACATAGTACGTTTCCTTATTCAAAACATTTTAAAATTCATATTTAAATTGTGTGAGTACTTTATTTTGTTCAGAGGAAATACTGAATAACCATTTTTTAGTCAGCAGGTGCTGATTAAATAATAGTTAGTTTTAGTTTTATAGATAAATATATATATATATATATATATATATATATATATATATATATATATATATATATATATATATATTTATATACAACCTTCGAAGTTCTATGTACGTAAAATTATTCATATCATAATTCATTTAATATACAGCGTATTTTTTTGAATATTTTTTTTAGGTATTATTCTTAATAAGTTTTATAATATTATTACTGATCCAGAAAGCTATGTTGATATTTTAACGCGAGAAAAATTGGAATGCTATATTTCCTGATTTTTTTGTGACTGAATAAACTTGTTTAATAGCTTTTTTAAATAACTTTTTGTGTATCATATTTTTCAATATTTTTGCTTCATAATTAGTTTTCATTGAGATTTTCTGCGTACATTGTTTCTATTCGCTAAATTTTTCTTCAACTTCATAACATTTTTGACGAATTATAAATATCGAAATATTGGATATATGAATACGTGGATCGCAGTCAGACTTTTGACCCTTGTGGATACCGTTCCGCTCTACTATAACAGGAAATATATGGTGTTTTTCACTGTATTTTCGACCAATTACTCGTTTTATTATAATCATGCAATATTATGCGTGTTCACGGGTGCGTGGACGAAAAACAACGAAATTTCCTTACTTCTCTGTTGAACGGAAACCAACCAAAAATTATACATATATACGGATTTCTCGAAATCCAGGGACGGTGTTTAAATTTTACGACATATCTCATATCGCACACGAACAGTTACATAATGTTAGAGTTATAGATTTATATTCAACTAGGTTAATACCGGTTATTACCATATATGTAATATGTATGCGTTCTGTTCGATACAATGTGGTACTTTATAATAATGTATTTCATTTTGTTTACATCGTCTTTCTTGAAATTGGTTATGTTTTCACGAGTGTTTCACATTTTATTGAATAATTGAGCTATTGATACAATTAATTGATCAATTTTGCGTTAATAATAAGAAAATGTTATCTGTAATATATATTATGGTATGTATATATATATATATATATATATATATATATATATATATATATATATATATATATATATATATATATATGTATGTATATATATATAAATATTTATATATATATATATATATATATATATATATATATATATATATATATATATATATATATTGTATTAGACTATCGAAAAATAACGTTAAAACAATTTGTACAAATAAAAGAAACTTAAAGTCATTCTTGGTCAATAATAAAGAAAAATCTATCTTCGGAGAAAACAGTGGTATTTACAAAATATTTTGCGACGAATGTCCTGCTTTCTATATTGGACAGACAGGAAGGAATATAAATATTCGTGTTGAAGTCAATTTTACAAAACAAAAATACCACTGGCTTCTCTGAACATTGTATAAAATTCAATCAAATCCTGGATTTCAACAAAACCAAATTGTTACATTCAGGTAACAAAGGAAAACGCCTTGACCTTCTTGAAATTCTCGAAATAAGTTCTGCCCACAATAGTCAATTACCCCTTGTAAACGAACAAATTGATTTTCAGGTATCACTTTTGCTTTTGTGTGTTTTAGAAATTAGGATGTAATACTCTCCTGTAGTCAGTCTTGATAATGAGTTCATAACTTGAAACATGTCGACTTTTCGTTAATGCTAAATACAGTATCTAAATATTTTTTATATTGTGAAACATAAGCCAAGTGTTTTTATTTTAAAGTTTATACTTTATTCATTATATATATATATATATATATATATATATATATATATATATATATATATATATATATATATATATATATATATATATATATATATATATATATATATATATATATATATATATATATATATATATATATAAATATGTATATTAGTTATTTATGTACCAAGTGCGTTATATAGATCGCCCGATGGGCGTTAGGATCTAGTAAAGCACGTGATGCATCCAAAATTTTATTTTTCACGAAAAAATTATTTTATTATAATGAAAAATCAATTTTAAAATCGGTTCATTGCTCCTATACCTTCCATTTTCTCATAGTAGGCATGTCATTTGTTGATATTTTGACGTTTGTGAATATTTTTGTCATCATATTCAGTGAACGTCATTGCTGCTTTCTTTGTGTATTCTTATAAAAATAATGAAAATGAATATGAATTAACCCAATAATATCATAGAAAATGCAGCCAAAGTTGCGAATAATTCATTGCCGGAGAATTCCAGAGGCGTATACGACAAGGATTATTGAGTATTTAATCAATGGAAGTTGCTTCATTTCTCCTCGTACAAGGAGCGGGCGCTATGATCTATAATGCCCGCTCATAATGCCCTAGGGCATAATGAGTGTATTTATAGCAACCGTATCTAAGGTAAAATCAACAAATAATATACAAATGGAATATATATATATATATATATATATATATATATATATATATATATATGTTCAGAAAGATTTCCGCGGTCGGAAGTATTTGAAAAACTTGGTTCACGGAATGAACCGCGTAAAAGATTTGAAAAATCTCGACGTTCGGCTCCTTTTGCGAAGCCATCTTAAGAATAATTAGAAGGTAAATAATTCAGACTCGTGGCCTCAATCTGCCTACTCCACGAATCTAATTAGGAGGAATCGGAAACAATACGATTGCGTGGTCTCAACCTGCCTACTCCACTAACCGTACTGCTTCCTGTCAACTCTGAAGTCTCAATCTGCCTACTCTTCAGAGTCAACTGACGGGCCGATCGTCACGTGGCCGTATTTATAGGGGAGGGGGGTGGGTACTCACGCTCATCAGTGCGGGATGCACTCTGATTGGGTGTGACATGGCGACCACTCAGAAGTGGTTTCCATGCTGATGGGAGTCTGTGACTGTCATCTCTGGTGTTCAAACAATTTGGACGTTTTTCTATTTCTACAGCTTCACGGAAAATTCGGGATTTGAAAGATCGGACGGGAGCAATAGTTCTTGTATTGGGGAAATCGATAATGTGGCCTGTTTGGGTGTGATGTTGGGAAAGGGCGTTGGCGATATCTGAGTGTCTTACCGAAAGTGAATGTTCTTTGACACAGACCTCCCATCAGCATGGAAACCACTTCTGAGTGGTCGCCATGTCACACCCAATCAGAGTGCATCCCGCACTGATGAGCGTGAGTACCCACCCCCTCCCCTATAAATACGGCCACGCGACGATCGGCCCGTCAGTTGACTCTGAAGAGTAGGCAGATTGAGACTTGACAGGAAGCAGTACGGTTAGTGGAGTAGGCAGGTTGAGACCACGCAATCGTATTGTTTCCGATTCCTCCTAATTCGATTCGTGGAGTAGGCAGATTGAGGCCACGAGTCTGAATTATTTACCTTCTAATTCTCCTGAAGATGGCTTCGCAAAAGGAGCCGAAACGTCGAGATTTTTCAAATCTTTTACGCGGTTCATTCCGTGAACCAAGTTTTTCAAATATATATATATATATATATATATATATATATATATATATATATATATATATATATATATGTATATATAAATATATATATATATATATAATATATATATATATATATATATATATATATATATATATATATATATATATATATAAGTATAAGAGTACTTGCTAGTAAATATAGGTGAAAAAAAGTTTGAAATATCAACTGAGTTTTTCAAAAACGACCTGAGCATTAAGAGACTGCGCTTACACTAGAATATGTTAGCCGATATCGCCAATAAAAAGCAACTGGTCTTAAAAAATATGCGCGAGGTGAGAAAGTACATTGCACAAGAGTGTGCAGTTGGAGAAATGTTATATGCATTAGTGAAGTGCATTGAGCTTTTCCAATTAGTTCAAATCACGACAGCGTCAGCAGAACGGTGATTTAGCACCCTTAGACGTCTGAAGTCATATCTCCGATCAACAATGGGATAGAAACGATTGAACAACTTGCCTGTTCTTCATGCCCAATGAGATGTTTTGAATGAATTCGATATCCGACCAGTCGTCAACGACTTAATATTCAGTAATCTAGTCAGACGTTCGACATTTTCACCTTTCTAAAGACATTCTAGCCCTCATAATGGTATTTAGAGCAATATTGAAAATCTTTATAAAATAGACAATCAAATACATACAGAATGTGAAGTTTTCAGTTTGGAAATATCCGTATATACAGTGCTTTCATGATGAAAGGAACAAATTCATTAAAAAATTAGGTTTCTATTTCATGTTAAAATCCTCGGACAGGTCGATTAGTATTTTTATTTGGGCATTTTTCGCAATAAAAATTTTGTATACAGGGTGTCTCATTCAAGAGCTATGGCTTTGTCATTAGTTTTTTTAAAGGTAATACCCTGTATATTATTTCACTTTACAATTCTACGATAAATTCTTATCACTTTTTGTGAACATACCATATGCCTCAACTTAATGGATTCCCAGATTATAACGGGGATAGTGGAGCACCTGGAGATTTAAAATGTGGATTAAAAGTACAAAAAAAAATTTAGGTAAACATTGTCATTAAATCTGAAGAATGAAATTTCACATGGACCATCTGAATTCATTCACTGGTGCTGTATAGTCCGCAGTTTTCACGTTTTTAACGCTCCAGGCACTACACTACTTCATTGTTTAAGAAAATGCAATTACTTGAGAGAGAACGTATTGAAGTACTTATGATGATTGGTTTTGGAGATAGGGTGCGTTCACAAGAAGAAGTCTGCAATCTATTCAATGAAAATCATCCTGATCGTCCGCCAATTACTAGATCGACAGTCAGCAAAATTGAATCAAAATTCAGGAGATACGGCCACGTTAGAGATTTACCTAAAGGAAGACCACCGAGAGTATCTGAAGAAACAGTGCTGAACGTTCTACTAGAAACCCAAGATAACCCTCATACATCCATTACTACAATTTCCAATAATTTCAATTTATCAGTAGGGTCCGTGCATAAAAAGGTAAATAAGTATCATCCCTATAAAATTAAGCTGGTACATGAATTATTAGAAAACGATTTTGACCGCAGAGTACAGTTTTGTGAGCAGATTCTTGAAATTCATAATCAACATCTAAATTTCATTACAAACATAATTTTTTCTGATGAAGCCACCTTTACTTTAAATGGCCACGTCAACAGACAAAACTGTAGGTATTGGGCGACCGAGAATCCTCATTGGATGCAAGAATGCCACACACAGCGGCCTCAAAAAATGAATACATGGGCAGCGATTGTTCGAAATCGTATAGTTGGTCCCTATTTTTTTGAAGGAACACTAAACGGAGAGGACTACTTGAACTTTCTCCAGTTCGAACTCATTCCGGCTCTAGCTGTTTTGTTTCCTAACCCACAAGATCCTGACATACCTAATAACGAGATATGGTTTCAACAAGATGGGGCACCTCCTCACTATTCAATCGTTGTTCGACAATTTCTTGATGCAACTTTTCCCAACAGATGGATAGGACGGAGAGGTCCGATTGAGTGGCCGCCACGAGCTGCGGACATAACCCCAATGGTTTTTTTCTTATGGGGTTTTTTGCAGTCTAAAGTTTATTTTGAATAGACCAAATAATATTGATGATCTAAAAGAGAGAATCAGGCAGGAAATAAGACTTATCAGTCCAGAAGTAATTGAAAATGTGCAACGGGAAACATTGAATCGACTTCAAAAATGTCTCGAAGTAAACGGACAACAGATTGAACATATGTAAAAATTAAATTAGTAATTACATTTGTGTGTTTTCATATCGTACCTCTCATTACCCACTATCTCCGTTTCTGGCAATCCGTCGAGTTGAGGCATATGGTATGTTCACAAAAAGTGATAAGAATTTATCGTAGAATTGTAAAGTGAAATAATATACAGGGTATTACCTTTAAAAAAACTAATGACAAAGCCATAGCTCTTGAATGAGACACCCTGTATACAAAATTTTTATTGCGAAAAATGCCCAAATAAAAATACTAATCGACCTGTCCGAGGATTTTAACATGAAATAGAAACCTAATTTTTTAATGAATTTGTTCCTTTCATCATGAAAGCACTGTATATATCTTCTTTTTTCTCTAAAACTATTCCAGTTCTCTACGCCTCGACATAGGCCTCTTTCATATTTCTCCATGCAGTTCTGTCTTGTGCTATCAGGAACTATCAATTTTCTGCTTGTTGTTCAATATCATCAAGCAATCTGCTTTGTGGTCTTCCCACGATACGTTTAGTCTATCTTGGTCGCCAGTTTCGAAGTCCACTTCGATTGATCTTGTCGAGCCACGTGTCCCGCCCATTGGCACTTCAATTCAACAATACGTGTTATTATATCCTCGACTTTGGTTCTTTGTAGAATTTCTCCATCCCCTCTTCTGCTCCTAAGACTCATGTTGCATATCGTCTGTTCTTTACACTACTCTCAGCTAATTGGCTATATTTCTTGTTAGTGTCATCGTTTACAGGTCATATGTCATTTCTTGCATATATATATATATATATATATATATATATATATATATATATATATATATGTAAATATATCAGTGCATTATTTGACTCGGAGTGAATTAACAAATGTCTAATTATTCCCAAATACAAATCGTGACCGAGCTACTGTCCGGACAACAACCCAGAGCGCCCTCCTTCAAGGATATTGGAAACCATCGCTAAGATCGAGAATGCAGAATCCGTTCGGGAGAATATCTACATAATTTCCTGACATGAAATGTCTACTCTGCAACTGAGGCGTATTTTTCATGATTTGATTACTGATATAATTATGGAAATAACGACTTTCCACATTTTCCATTAACTAAATTCTCTTCGTCACAATGAAACCCTCAACACCGTTCTATGTTAAAACCGAAGGCAAAGGTCACACGCCAGAACGTGACTGAAAACCGTTTGTCGCAATGACGATGGGACAAAGTAACACAAGTAATTATACGAATGCGGTGAATCTTCCTAAATTAACAAAAGACAGGAGATTAAGTAACGTATTCAAATTATAGAAAATGCATTTTTCCTAAGGAATGAAAACGTAATATCAATATTAAATTTTATTATGAATAATTCTGATAATCTCATGCAGCCAAAAAAAAGCGCAGGTAGAAGGTCGTATTTTCCCCTAATTTTTGCTCTTATAACATACTAACTCTCAAACCTCCGAGTTGATTTGGAGGAAATGTGATGGTGAGAAAAACTTCAGAAACCATAAAAAAACATCAAATCTGTACATTACAATGCCGAAAGTTAAGAAAAATAGATGAAACAACCGAGAAGCACTAACCTAATATCAACTCATTTGTAGATAACAAATTTCGACCTTTTAACTTAATCTTCAGAAACCGCCGAGCTGCAAAAAACGTCAAAATCTTTACATAAAAATAATAGCGGTTGAAGAAACAGTTTAGGCACTTAAAAAAACCACTTTTGTAAAATCAACTTAATGTAGGTAGACATTTTCAATCCTTTTATTCAATTTGAAAGGATTTTTGGATTAGAAATATCATTTTAAACCTATTTTTGCAGTTTCATTCATCCTCCAGGCACCCCTGAAAGCCTGAACTCAGGATAAGTGGTCCATAATTATTAATTTCCGTATATGTTTCTACCGGTTTGAAAAATTTCTCCTCATGGAGTGCCAAAGAGTGGCAGAGAGTTGCCATTTTTTCCCAATGTTTGGGAATGTTTGATTGAATTTTACCAAATTTTGATAGATTTGACCTGCTTTAAGAAGAATCCCGGAAACTAAATTTCAGCTCATTTAGTCTGATTGAGACCGCTACAGATGTCAAAATGAAGAGGGAAAATAATACAAAAACAAAAGAAAATTCTTAAATTTTAGATCAGTAGATATAAAACTATTTTAAAAAGCACTGTCTCACCTCAATGTTGTTTTGAGTTACAGTGCAATAATCTTTTATTTGAAGAATAAAAATAATAGAATGTACACAATTCGATTTTTGAAAAAATTTGTGCCTGCATTTTGATTCTCTTGTTGATTGGAACTATTCTTTAAGGATGTTCACGTTATAACAAATCTCAACATTATCAGATTAGTTTGGGCAACAATAACATCATTTGTAACAGAAAAACGAACAGGAAAACACAGTTCATCGAAACGAAAAATATTCTATTTTTAATACAATTTAATGTTAATCGATTGAAAATTGAGAGCCTGCCTTTTATGTTCTTATTCGTTGACTTATTTCATACGTCACGAGCATTAAGAATTATTCCATACTCTCGAAACGTTCGTCAAACATCCCATAAGGCAACAGTTTTCTTTGTTTGGAATCTATCCAGACAAGTGGAATAACTCTGTCTTTCAACTTCAAACTTATTGATTTATAGTCAATTCTGTTCGCCAAAAGTCATTTGGCTCTTTCTGGCCATCGTATAAAAACGCTTGAGCCATCTGAACGTCTATAAAGCCGGCCTACTCATATTTCGGTTGAATAAACAATAACCGCCATTTCTGCTGTTATTCCTTTCAACATCGTCCTGTTATAATATTTCTGATAATTGTTAACGTCATAAAAAAATTAAAAATAATAACAGAGTGCGAAAAATACGGGAGTTCTCAGACTTCACGTGTTTTTGGAGTTTCTTCTTCTTCTTTGTCAGCCATTTTCCATCCATTCTTGGATGTAGGTCTCTTTTAATTGTTTCCATCTATCTCTATCTTTCGCGAATCTCATCCACTGTTTGCCAGCCACCGCTCTTATGTCGTCCACCCATCTTTTTTGAGGTCTTCCCTTGCTCCTTGTTGTCTCTCTTGGCATCCATCCCAGTATTCCACGTGTCCATCGGTTGTCCTCGCTTCTGACTATATGGCCAGCCCATCGCCATTTCATCCTTGCTACCTCCTCCACGATGTCCCTGACTTTTGTTTTACGTCTTATCTCAGTGTTTCTAATTTTGTCTCTTAGTGATATTCCAAGCATGCATCGTTCCATCGCCCTTTGGGTTGTCTCCAGTTTTTTAGCCGACTTTTTGGTAAGGAACATGGTCTGTACTCCGTAGGTGCACACTGGTAATATGCAAGTGTCGTATACTTTTCTTTTTAGGTTTATGGGAATAGAATTATTCTTCAGGATACATGCTAGTTGTGTTTTTCTTTTTATTTCACCATCCTGGTTTGATTTCCCTAAACTGATGTCATGACCCAAGTACACATAGTGTTCGACGTTTTCTATAATATAGTTCTATACTGTTATGTTTGTTTGTTCGTGGCTCATTATTTTTGTTTTGTTATAGTTCATTTCAAGGCCTACATTAGCGGATATGTCACTTAATTGTTGTAGCATTTCGTTCAATTCTTGCAGATTGTTTGCTATTAAGACTATGTCATCTGCAAATCTGAGATGATTCAAGTATACTCCGTCGATGTTTACACCTTCGGTGTCCCATTTTAATTTCTTGAAAATGTCTTCCAGAACAAGGGTGAATAGTTTGGGCGAGATAGTGTCTCCTACCCTCATTCCTCGTTGCAGTTTTATGCGGTTTGTTTTTGTTTTTTCGTCCAATTTTGTATGCTTGCATTTTCGTATATGTTCTTTATGATATTCGTATATCTTGAATCAATTCTTGCGTTTTCTAAGGATTCTAAAACTGCCCATATTTCGACGAAGTCAAATGCTTTTTGGAAATCTACAAAAACCATATGGAGCGCTACGTTATATTCGGTGCACTTCTCTATTAGTGTTCTTATGGTGTGTAGGTGATCTATGGGGCTAAAGTGCTTTCTGAATCCAGCTTGTTCGACAGGCTGGTAGAAATCGAGTTTAGTTGTTATGCGGTTGGTTATGATTTTGGTTATCAGCTTGTAGAGGTGTGATAGTATAGATATTGGTCGGTAGTTTTTTTTGGAGTTTAGTCCTTGATAAATGATTTTCATATTAAGCCTGCGGTATGAAAATTTTATGAGGAGTAAAGTCTAGCGTTAACTAAAAGTGAAATGTTACTTTGCGCCACGTACAGTTGATGCATGCATAGGTATTTATATATAGTGATACTTATAGGTGTGCACAATAAATGAAATTATTAAGAAATTGAAATTAATAAAATATTGAAAGATATAAAAAAACTGATTTGAATGACAGTGAATAACGAAGAAGCAGTCTGTTACTTAATGTATGTATGTATGCATGTTTGAGGAATTGCATATATCTTTCATATTTTATATTACGTATTATGTTACTAAAATTATTGTTGGAGTTTACACCGCATATATTAGGGTATACCGGCATCATTCGATGCTTCTATAGGTATACAACAGCAACCTAACCGTCAATTAGTGTTTTGATTTTTGTGTAATGTTTATTTATTTATATGTAGTGATACTTATATATGTGCACAATAAATTATTAAGTGATTGAAGTTAATGAAAGATATGAAAAAACTAACGCAACTGCACTAATTTTGCGTCGGAGCTGACATACAGTAGAAGAATAAATTTCGAATGAAAAATTGAACCCATTAAGAACGATTTCTTCAAAATAGTTATTTATGTGAGTGCGTTATTTAGATCCTAACGCCCGGAGGGTAACATTCGGCCCGAGAGCCTTTGACCGAGGGATGAATGTTGCCGGATGGGCGTTAGGATCTAGTAACGCACGTGGTGCATACAAGATTTTATTTTTCACGAAAAAATTATTTTGTTATAATGAAAAATCGATTTTAAAATCAGTTCATTGCTCCTATACTTTCTATTTTCCTTCTCATAGTAGGCATGTCATTTGTTGATATTTTGACGTTTGTGAATATTATTGTCATCATATTCAGTGAATGGCATTGCTGCTTTCTTCGTGTAGTGTTATAGAAATAATGGAAATGAATATGAATTTGCCCAAGAATATCATAGAAAATGCAGCCAAAGCTGCGAATAATTCATTGCCGGAGAAATCCAGAGTCGTATACGACAAGGATTATAACGTATTCAATCAATGGAAATTGCTTCATCCTCGTACAATGAGCAGGCGTTATGATCCATAATACCCGCTCATAACGCCCTAGGGCATAATGAGTGTGTTTATAGCAACCGTATCTAAGATCAAATCAACAAATAATATACAAGTGAAAAATAAAAGATATATTTGACAATCACAATATTGTCTGATGATAATAACATTTTCTTCCAAAACTCATTCAAATGGAGAATTTATTTCCAAATTGTCTTTGACCTGTATACTCATACATTCATCTACTCTACTTCAAGCAATATTATCAGTGTAATATAAAATGAAACAAAAGTTAATTTTCTTATTTTTTTCACGATAAATATAAATTAGATTCTATTTTCAGAACTTTGTTTCCCACTGATCACGTTAATCGGCAAAAAAGAGACTCGGTAATCTATTAAAGCCCTGACCTTAATTCCACAAACAATTAGGTGATTGAACCCGCAGAGCGATCTTTCATGGTAATTAGTTTTCAATTAATTTCATCACCGATGATGACAAAACTCGTTCTAGCGTGCACGCTTCATTTTTAACGAACTCGTCTCTACGTAGAGGAATTGACCGTTTGTTTGGATTCAGGCTAAACTACAAAAGCAACACTGGTGTTTGAAGAGAACACTAATTTAATTGGTTTTGTGTACACAGAGACTAGGAGAAAAGATTCACTACGTCATGATCTGTCTACCAGAATAACGGACTCACTGAAGTTTAGACGAACTTTAATGTCTCAATAAATCAAAAGAATACTGTATTAATAAGGGATGAGGTAGATGGTGACATAATAGTTATTTATGTACCAAGTGCGTTATATAGATCCTAACGCCCGGAAGGTAACATTCGGCCCGAGGGCCTTTGGCCCGATTGATGAATGTTGCCCGATGGGCTTTAGGATCTAGAAACGCACGTGGTGCATACAAGATTTTATTTTTCACGAACAAATTATTTCATTATTATGAAAAATAGATTTTAAAATCGGTTCATTGATCCTATACTTTCCATTTTCCTTCTCATAGTAGGCATGTCATTTGTTGATATTTTGACGTTTGTGAATATTTTTGTCATCATATTTAGTGAATGTCATTGCTGCTTTCTTTGTGTAGTCTTATAGAAATAATGGAAACGAAAATGAACTCACCCAAGAATATCATAGAAAATGCAGCCAAAGCTAAGAATAATTCATTGCCGGAGAAATCCAGAGTCGTATAAGATAAGGATTATAAAGTATTTAATCAATGAAAGTTGCTTCATTTCTCCTCGTACAATGAGCGGACGTTATGATCCATAATGAGTGTATTTATAGCAACCGTATCCAAGGTAAAATCAACAAATAATATACATGTGAAAAATAAAATTAATTAGAACAATGTCTTATAATCTCCTACAATATGAACTTCTCAATCAAAACCGCTACGAATATAATCAAAAGTCATAGGGTTTTCAGTTTACCCCCTTGAAGGGTTGTGTCTCCCTAATTATTCTCACTTGAGAAAAAGTGTACATGAAGAAGAACCATATTTTTAAACGACCTATCACCTCAAAAAATTCTTCTTCTTCTAGTTGTGCCTTGTGGATACGCGCACATTGACTATCCTTAATCGTATTGTTGTGTCATTTGGAGGGTGCCATCTTCTGCTTGGCGGAATAATGCGGCGGCATCTTTTACTTCGCACCAGTCCCTTATATTTCAAAGCCACGAGTGCTGCCTTCTATCTTGCCTTGCAAGACCTACTTTGGAATAGAATATCTCGCGCCTCTTAGAATTTGACCTAAGATAAGATATCTTTCGTGCCTTGACGATTCCAAACAGCTCCCTCTGGACTTCAGCCATCCTCAACACCTCTTCGTTGGTTTTGCACGCAGTCCATGGAATGCGAAGGAGCCTGCGAAGGGTTCATATTTCAAATGACTCCACACGGTTTAGGGTCCTGACCTTTATCGACCATGTCTCCGCGCCGTACAGGAGGATAGGTCACACGTATCATTTGACAACCCGAAGACGTAGTACCATTGGAAGGATACGGGCAAACATTAAATTTTTCAACTTCATAAATGCGGTCGTAGCTTGTCCAATTCGTATCTTGACTTCCTCATCACAATCCCATTTTTGATTAAGGTTGGCACTGGCACCCAGATAAACAAAACGCAACACTTGATCTAAGCTTCTTCCATCAACTATAATCGCATAGTATATAAACCTGGCCCAACTTGTATATATTTTCCGGAACATAAGGCATCTCCAGGTGCTTCCATTAAACGTAAAGAGCTATAATTTGGTATCTAGATTGTTTTTGAGGAAGAATAAATCTATCAAAATTCGGGTAAAATTTTCTAATCGCTGCACTTCACGGAGACTATTCTGTTCGAATCGCATCTCGACCTTCTTCGCCATCAGTACACGATGCACTTCGCGATTATTTTTTCGAAGAAAATACAATACTTACTAATTTTTGTTATGGTTTGCTATTAAAACGTGGTTTAGTAGGTACTTGATGCACTTCGTAAATTTTACAGATTTGGTACAAACAATTATAATTTATTCTAGAGATGGACTAGTACGAAGAAATGCAAAGCTATTAGAGAAGAAGTGTTTTTGGCTTCTGTGTAGATAGATCATGTGCTCTCTGCTAAGAAATAACATTGAAATTACTATTTCTTAGTTTTTCATGAAAATTTGAAAAAGTCTTTTATCTCTTGGGATATAATTATATTGTTCTCATATTTTTTCGACCAGTATGCCGATGTAGTCTCAGTTATTATAATAAGTTATAATTGTATTCTCATGATATTTTTAATTCTATTGAAGCATATGCTGTTGAGTGATATATTCTTTTTTTCCGTTTTACAGTATCATTTGTTCATTCATCAGTGGGTGTGCTTTATAATGTATACGACTAAAATTACCAGGAATTATCATTGTATGCGTTTATGCTTGCTGATTATTCCATAATTTAAATATATGAGATTTTCATAATCTCACAAGTGTTTATTGCTATTGTGACACAACTTAATGTTATACAAGGAAGTAATTGTGTTGAAATTCTTTGTTATGTCTATACTGCTATAAATGGTAAATCTTTATTATTTTTATCGGTAATATAAACAATTGATTGTAGTTATTATCGAAACTAAAATTATTCTTTATATAAACTGTCATCCAGCTTTTGTGACGCAAATTCTCTTCTGGCCTATAGTCTGATCAGCGAGAGTTGGCGTGCACGTCATCAATTGTATACGACGTCGATCATGAACACTGTTGCCAGACGTAATAAATAATCTTAAATCTGATAAGCTGGCCCAATTTCAACAAAAATGAGATATCTAGCATGTTTGACATGGCGGGCATTTTTAGCGGTAAATTCAAATTAACCATTATTCTCTACCAGAAGTGTCATCTATTCTATTTTACGCTGAAAGAAGTACTATACCTTACCTGTTGCAAAACACACGATCATTGATTTGACCAAGCATTTTGATCGCTTGTTTAAACTGGAATCCTTATTCATCGATCGATAAATCGAACTATTACTTACAAAATCTTCTAAGAACTAGGTTATCTCGGCGACTGTCAAACGTGAAATGCCGATTGCAAGAGGGACTGACAACATTGCAAACTTTTAAAAAAATGACTCAACAACCATTCAACTTATTTATATATATATATATACATATATATATATATATATATATATATATATATATATATATATATATATATATATATATATATATATATATTAAGGACAGAATATTTGTCGGAATGGATGTTCTGCACTATCACCATAGAACCTACTACTTTTTCAGAAAATTACTTACGACAGATGTAAATTTTGACAATTTCGAATTTTATTTATTTGGGTAAGCAGCATTAGGTCGTTATTTGCGCATGACAGTGACGTACACGCCAACTCTCGCTGGACAGACTATCAAATGTTATGAATGCTAAATACTCAAATTGATTTTGTTCATAAATGGTTGTATTCTGAAGTAAATACTCAATTATAAAATGGAATTGAAACTGACCATATCAGTCTAATCGTTCAATTGTTCATGTCCATGCATTAAATTAATGAAGTATCGTATAAAGAAACATCCTACTGATGACCTTTGAGTAACTTAAATGTCAATGTCGCTCGGTAACCTTCGTTCAATAAACGTATTTGTCTTAAATCTTCGATTATGAATAGCAGTTTCAGTGGAATTACACGTCTTAAATAAGGTAAATTTGAATGCATATATTCAAAAATGCAAAAAAAGTTGCGACAAACAAAAAGAAAACTGGAATTTTCTACGTTTATTACCACAAAAATACTTTGAAAAATATAAAACTTCGATTTCAATTTCGGTCACTAGACCATCATCGGGCAGATGTTCCATAAGGAATGTTCCTTAAAATTTCTTTATGTTTCGGCAACAAATGTTGACTGTTTCTACTTGTCACCCTTCAAGCTACGATTTCACCAGAGGAAAATTTTTGTTGCTAATGCGTGTTTCAGTAAATGTTCCTTAAAATTTCTTTATTTTTCGTTAACCAATGTTGACTGTTCCTAGTTGTCGCCGGTTTCCATTTTGAGCGGTAAACTTCAAAAGAAAATAGGAAACATGTGTTAAAAAGTCCGTGTTGCTATCACAGTGGAAACGTATCGAGAACGCAACTAGTAAACATTCGTGTCGCAGATTTTCAGTGTGCAGTGAAGTACGAAAAAGAATAAATATATATTCAGCCTTTGCTGAATACTTTTCGGAGATATCAACTGTAAGCCTTCAGCAACACTATGGAAATACTATATCTCTTATTTGCACAACATCTAAATTGGTGTCGCATACCTTTTACTTCTATCCAGTTACTGTGGAAGAAGTCCTAAATGTTATAAATTCGTTAAAAACAAAAAAAGCACTGGTACTGACTGTATATCTTCAAGAATATTGAAAGTCTCTGCGGGGTATGTTGCAGGTCATCTTGCTCACCTGATAAATCAATCAATATCAACTGGCATTTTTCCATTTTCACTCAAGATGGGCACCGTTATTCCTGTACATAAACGTAATGATGTAAATGAAATAGTCAACTACATACCAATCTCAATCCTTAGTTCTATTTCCAAAGTTATTGAAAAATTGGTATTGAAGCGTATGGTAGATTATTTAGATAAGTTTAATATTATCACAAGTTCCCAACATGGATTCAGAGCCGGATGCTCAACTGAGACAGCTGCTGTTTCATTTGTTGAAAGTACTTATAAGTGGTTGGATGATGGTCTATGTGTCGCTGGTCTGTTTTTCGACCTATCACGTGCATTTGATTGTTTGTCTATACCATTTATAATGAATAAGTTATATAATTTGGGATTCAGAGGAATCTTTTTAGAATGGTTACATAGCTTCCTGGTGGAAAGATCAATGGTCGTCAGAGTGGGTGACTCATATTCGAGCAAATTTAGTATCGATATTGGTGTCCCTCAAGGATCTGTATTAGGGCCTCTTCTGTTCATATTGTTCGTTAATGATTTACCTGAACATCTAAATTCTTATGAATTAATGAAACTGATTCTATTTGCCGATGATACATCTATCGCCGTAGCATCTAGAAATATTAATGAACTCCTTTCTTGCTGCAGCATACTGATAAGGAGCTTCATGGACTGGTGTAGTGCTAATGCGCTCATTGTCAATGTGGAAAAAACTAAGATTATTTCTTTCGGAATCAGGGACACTGTTCCATTGACCCTCCAGTTGGGAGATGTGAAAATTTCTTCTTCGGAAAAAGTTAAGTTTTTGGGTATTCATCTCGATAGTACTTTGAGATGGTGTGAACACATTAACGTATTGCGTAAAAAGTTGAATGCATCCTATTATGCTATAAATAAATTAAAAATGTGTTCGCCATCCAAGTCAATTTTAGATGTGTATTACAGTTTGGTATACAGCCATCTGCAATTCAACATCTTGTTATGGGGGCTTCAGTTGACGTAGATAGGATATTTTTAGCACAAAAAAGGATAATGCGTCTGATCTTCAATATCAGCCCACTTTCCTCCTGTAGACCGCTCTTCATCAAACATCACATTTTGACGGTCCCTTGTATTTATATATACAAATGTCTGTTGTTTATGAAACGTAATATTGGAAGTTTTAATGGATTGTCCAACTATCACAATTATTGTACGAGAAACTTTGAAACATTGTGTCTACCTCAACATAGGACAACGAAATTTGAACTCTCCCCATCTTATAAGGGCATAAAATTTTTCAATAATTTACCACATGAAATCAAGAGATTGAATGAGTCAAAATTCAAAAAAACCATTAAACACATATTGATTGAAAAATCTTATTATAGTATAGCGGAATACTTTGCAGATGGCCATTTTGCATAAATTGTGTTGGCCTATTCTCATTTGACCTGTCCTATACATTCTGATTTTGTAATGTCGAATGTAAGCAACTATTGACAATTTTAGTTGCTTCAGTGGAAACAAGAAATTTACGTATGTTTTCATAATTTTCTACCCTTGGCAACAAGAGAAAGCTTGTACTGTATCTTTAGCTACGGGTGGAAAAGAATTATTACAGATACCTAAATAGATAAGAGGAACATATTTCAATAAGCGCTCATCGAAATGGGTTTCTCAAATTAGTACAATAAAATATTCTTATAAAATCATTATTGTTTGAATACACTAAATATATAGAGAATAAAGAATAAACTTTAAAATAAAAAACACTTGGCTTATGTTTCACACGTGTGAAACATAACCCAAGTGTTTTTTATTTTAAAGTTTATACTTTATTCTTTATGATGTTTCACCAAGTGATGTGCGAGAATTCAATCTCAGTTATATAGAGAATATATCAAGTCAATCTGCAAGATATCGCCTTTTGTATTATGATTGAGTTTGAAGATTTCCAATGATTTAAGTAACTTAGTTTGGTCCCTTTCGGTGATTTTTGCATAATTTAGAAGTTATCTATTTGTGGAAAAGTTTTTCACGCCAATGATTTTAAATCGTTGAAACCGTTTTATTTTTCAAAAAAGATGGTTGGTGTTCTTTGAATCTTGTCTTGAACGATCGACCAATCTGACCTATATACACTCCTTAACGTACAGGACAAATCAACTTATAAACTCCTGAACTTTCAATTTGAAAGTTACCCACTCGTAAGCGTCAAATCTATAATTATGTATTTAAATTTTGGATTGATTGGGCCGATACTTGGTGTAAATTAATAAACATACTAAAACAATGGTTAATAATAACAATTTACACATTTATTAAAAGAAATAACGCATGACGCACGTTTCGGTGGAACTTTATCTTCTTCAGATGCTAATGGCAAACTAACTATGTTTCTCTGTTATATCGAAAACAAGGAATAAAGAGATGCCAAATTGTGTAGAAGGGGTAAATAGATTGTTACAAATAATTATTAGAATAGGAAAAACCAATTCTGAACTGCTAGTCAGGTAGTTCGGTAATTTTGAAAAGATTGAGAAGGGGGCTTGAAGTATGATCGATTTGGCTATTCAATAGGAGACCGGAATGCTTATTTATTTATCTGTAATGATTCTAAAAAATTTAGTTTAATTCCCTTACTTTCAGTATTTAATATTTTAAATACACAATTTGTCATCTCTTTATTTCTTGTTTTCGATATAACAGAGAAACATAGTTAGTTTGCCATTAGCATCTGAAGAAGGTGAAGTTCCACCGAAACGTGCGTCATGCGTTATTTCTTTTAATAAATGTGTAAATTATTATGATTAACCATTGTTTTAATATGATTATGTATTTAGTTCTTAACTCAATCTGATGATGGTCTAGTGACCGAAATTGCAATCTCTGTTTTATATGTTTCAAAGTATTTTTGTGATAATAAATGTTGTTCATTCAAGTTTTTTTTTGTTCATCATGTTAAATTATCACGTAGTAACGACGGAATCCATCAACCATTCAAAAAAAGTTCTCTTATGATAATGAATCAATAGAATTCAATACAGATCATCTTCGTGCATTTTATCAGCTACAATTTGTTTCATGTGACAAGAATATAATCCAATTCGCATTTCAAACCTTATAATGTAGTCACACATAGCCCACTCTGTTCGACATTTTATACAGTTGACAAGTGACTATTAATAGATTCGAAGAATTAATAAAAACAGGCACGATTGCCACTTTCCCCAATTACGTCAGAGAGAATGGTTAGTTTGTGCATTCAGCAAGTGCAAACTGTTTGTCATTCTGTTTGGCTAATTTGTATGACATAATATTATCAGTACGCTCAGTTTTCAATGAGATAAGTTGGATGAAAATGGTGGATGGCTAATTGAGATAAAGCATTTTGAAGCAGTGTGGGGTACCAAAGAAATTAGGTTGCATATTAACACCTCCAACTGTATAAATCAACCATGAAGTTAAATAACTGAATCACAATTGTATAATACTTCTTTCTAATGAATTTTTAGTTCGTTGCGGGATTAAATTATATCAGATAAAACACTACCAACAAACAGTCCTTCCATGAGTAAAATTTTTCATATTGTTCATTGTTTGAATTTAAATACGAGAAAATTTATTTTTTGTTAAAGTGAATCTGGCAACTTTATGCTTATCTAGCACTCGAATACGGTACGATTTGATGACGAAAATGTGATTTTTTTCATGTATAAAGAGCAATTGCGTAAATATTCAGATGAAAATTGGTAGATATTTATTGAGGATAGCGATGTCATAAAATCTATTTTATGCGGTTCTGCGTTTTTTGAGAAAATACTGAATTAAATTAGTATCCCTAGAGTATATTCCGACAAATTTAAGATTTTTAAATGAAAACTAGGTCTGCAAATCGCCGAAATGAATTAAATCCCTGAACTATATTCCGACAATTTCATGGTTTTTAAATAAAAACTAGGTCTGCAAGGCAGTGGGCTCTTGCAATTTTGAGCTGAGTGATTCATACATGGAGGAAATATCAGAATTTACTTTTTTCTGTAGAAAAAATTACAAAATTACAATTTCGAAATCAAAAATTTTATTTGCGCGTTGACTGTTTCAATTTTTCTTCTGTGATTATTCCTCTGTGTCTTCTGTAATTAAAAAAACTCTCTAAAAATTCTCAAAAACTGTCTATGAAGGCAGTTTTTGAGATTTCTTATTTGAGATTTTAATCTGGGATGCAATTTATATCGCCTATGTCCTTCACTTCAACTTTGTCCATAATTGTGCAAAAAATATTTTCAGTCGGTCAAGACGTTTAGGAGGAAGAGGGTAACAACCAAAATTTGCTAGCCTAGTATTAGGAGATTAAGTTCCACTCATTCTTCGACTCACTCAACTCAATAAACTCATAGCATTTGAAAACTCATTGAATTTTCAGTAAATCTACTTCATTATTATATACTTATTTGGGAAAGATTCCAAGCCCAGTTTTTTTTTTCTTCTATATTATACATGGAAATTCCGTCGACAAATATAGTATTCTTTTTGGAACACGCTGCACTGAAGCTTATTCAAAAATCAAATCTGATGCTTTATAAGATCCACTTCGTCCATTATTGTAATACTACTCTCTAGTTTGAAGCATTGCACCTATGCACTAATTGAGCCAACTTGAATTTATTGAAAAAAGATGAGTGAGGATAATAGACGACCTGTCATTAACCACTCAACTTTATTCACGAGAAACATCCAAGGAAGGTTGCCACCAGGAGAGTAATTATCTCGTTATACAAGGTTTGCAGATAACACCGATTTACTGCACACAATTCAACAACCAGAACATCAACCTATCAGAAATCTTTTTTGAACCTAATCGAAAACCTCTACCCTCAAAAACATTTTCGGTTTCTTACCAGTTACAGGGGTTTAAATCCATCACAAACCCCCATTTGTTGCAATCATCTCGGAGCGCCTGCAAAGGATTATAAGCTCTAGTTTGTTCGGAAAGTTGCTCATGAAAAACTATGAGTAGGTCCAATCAAAAATATGAATGAAACAATTGAACTAAACTGAGACATGTCAAATGTAACTACAAGTATTAGAAGATTAATTTTTGTTGATTATTGTAACTTCGATAAAAAATTTAAGTAACCAATTAAAACAAGTGACGAAATGGATCACTGAAAATTAAAAGCGCATGCATTTTTCTTCTTCTCTATTCCATCTCTTGACACATAGAACCCCTGTGCTTCATAGTCTGGAATCATGGACTCAACCCTTGCTTATGTGCCCAAACACCAAAGTTTTTATTCTAGTATGTCCACTATACCAAATCGAGTTGAATTTTTTGTTTTTATTTTGTTTTATTTTATTTTATCATTTTTAAAATCCCCTGCACTTGGGGTAACAAGGATATAGGAGGGAATATAGGTTACCCTATTCTAGGTTCACTTTAAAATTACAATTTATTAATTTACTTCTTATTAGAATATTATAATTTTATTTACTTAAAACTAAATCCATTCATAAGAACATACTCAGATAGTTAGATTTGTTTCCTTTATGAAGTTTATCAGTACACGTAAAACTTTTCTTTATTCAGTAAAAATTACTTCACTCATAATTATGCATGCATTCATTTTTTGATTTATTAAGTTGATGTAGGTATAACTGATTACAATTTATTCTGTTATTAAATATAACCAGAATCATAAAGTTACAATTATTTTATGCACAACAAAATCTAAATGTTAAAATAATGCCATACATCATAGAATATATCTGTAGTCTGCCGTCGATCACAGACGCGGTGATGATATCGACGTACCATCGATCAATCGGCTTCATAGAATCATAGAGGAAGAATAAGCGATTGATCTGCGGGTCATAATTCAGGTAATAAGGTCGCGTATCTGACCGAGACGCGACGATGCAGGTGGGCACAGCCGCTTCTAGGTTAAAGATCTTATAAATCAGAATGGCCGTGACTTAATGTAAGCGGCGTGACATCACCGGAAATGGTTATTACTCATAGAAAACGTACGTCTTCTTCTTCTTCTCAGTCTTCGGTCTCACATAAAGTAACAGAAGAAGTACCGTTCGCACCATAATGGCCGTGGCCATTTATTTTTCACCTCTTCACCTTTTGCCGGCGGTCGATTTTATGGATTTCATGAAATATGGAGGGCCGCAGGGTGTCGCGTTGGTCCGCTTGACGGAAATGTTAATTGAGAAGATAATATGTGATTAATTTTTATAACCGAACCGTTTGAGCCAAACTGACAGAGAATTTCTTGTTTCAATTTTTCAAATGAAGAAGGTTAGATACAAAAACTTCTCGATGAACCTCTATTTTTTAGTAATCAAAATAACCAAAATTTCATAACTATCAACAGATTTTCCCGTCGTTGATCAAGCATCCATTCAAATAGATCCAATTGGCCTCATCTTCAACAGCTTAGTCATAACAGGATCTTTTAACATCGATTTTCGTGAAAATTTTCTTCGTCAGAGACTGATTTACATATTTCCTTGGAACTTGGCACTGTTGAACCTTTTTTCAAATATCTGGAAGTAAATTAACAACAAGCAACTGGAAGATATTTGCGTTAGAAGAGTTCTACTGGGGTAACTATTGAGACTATCAGAAAGATTAAGAAATGTGGATTCGAAAATTAGTTACTATACTTGAGATATAAGTATATCTATTTATATATAGCCAAATTTGGTTATAACGAAATCCACATACTGCCAACGACTGGATGTACAAGTCAAATACTTCGGCCTGGTAATGAGTATATATTAGAGAATTCGAGTTCAGCAATATAGGCCAAGCTACAGAGGTTTAGAGTGAGCATTTTGTGCAAAAAGTGTTAGAAGAAAACCAGCTCCGCCATTGTTTGTCAAATAAATCCACATGATATAGTGATATGTTTTTCACTCGACTTTATTATTTATGTCTTTGTTATTAACAATTTTATGCAAATAATCGCGTGTTTTTTAGTTTTTTGTTTATAAAATTGAAACCATCAGATTAATCGTGATGGTGTCAATAGACTTATTGTAGAAAATGAAAAGACGAAAAAAATGAGAGGTTGGACGACTCGATCAGACTCTCAGTCTAATGTAAAATTGGAAAAAACCGGCCAAAATGCAATTTTTTCAAAAGTTCATAACTCGGTTATTTTTTGAGTTGTAGCGTAGATCCTCCGGCCAGTATAAGCTATTGATATGAACTTCATTTGTGCGAAGATCAGGAACTGTCCGATGCATAGTTTTTGATCTGTGGCCATTTGATTATGTTACTATGCGATTTTCCAGCAGACCTGAATGCGACAGGTATGGTCCGATTTCAATTTACTAAAAAGATTTTGAAAGTAGAATTCTCATAGTTCAAAGCGTTCATCTTGGTTTTTCATAAAAAAGCTGAGAAATATGTTAAAAATAAAGCTGAACATGACGAAAAACGGCCGAGTGCGTGAGAGTAGTTGAAGAGTGGGGGTTTACAATTATTATCTGACAACGTTTAAAAATTAATGTAGCATTCAAAATGCCGACGCCTTCGAATGTCATACTTCTCCTTGCCTGCTGCTCTACCCCCCCACTCTTCAACTACTCTCTAGCGCTCGGCCGTTTTTCGTCATGTTCAGTTTTATTTTTAACATATTTCTCAGCGATTTTATGGAAAACCAAGATGAACGTTTTGAACTATGAGAATTCTTCTTTCAAAATCTTTTTAGTAAATTGAAATCAGACCATATCTGTCGCATTCAGGTCTGCTGGAAAATTGCATAGTAACATAATCAAATGGCCACAGATCATAGGACAGTTCCTGCTATTCGCACAAATAAAGTTTATATTGATAAATAATACTAACCGGAGGATCTACGCTACAACTCAAAAAATAACCGAGTTATGAACTTTTGAAAAAACTGCATTTTGGACGGTTTTTTCCAATTTTCCCTTAGACTAGGCTGCGGTTATAGTGGATGCGTTTTCTGACGACCAACTAGTCGGACGTACACGTCAGATGTCGCAGGAATGAATCAAATACATAATAATAATGTATCACTATGGTTATAGTGCTTGCGAATCGGTCGTCCGATGACGTTAGAAGTCGTTCAAACGCTTTGATATTTCATGCGACTTTGTGCGACCGTCAGAATGGATATTGAAAAATTGATATCATTAGTTTTCGACATATTCACTTTTTCCCGACAGTAATAAAACTTTTAATAGCGGACTTTCTACATACTGATAATATTCTTCAAAATTATTATTGTTGATATCCATGTTTTATGTAAGTTACGAATGACAGTCTAGGCGCGAACACAGAAAAAAATACGCATTGACTATAACCACCGGCACCGTTGTCTGACGATCAGTTCTGACGTGTACGTCCGACTAGTTGGTCGTCAGAAAACGCATCCACTATAACCGCAGCCTAAGGGTCTGATCGAGTCGTCCGACCTCTCATTTTTTTCGTCTTTTCATTTTCTACAATAAGTCTATTGACATCATCACGATTACTCTGATAGTTTCAATTTTATAAGCAAAAAACTAAAAAACACGCGATTTTTTGCATAAAATTGTTAATAACAAAGACATTAATAATAAAGTCGAGTGAGAAACATATCACTATATCATGTGCAACTATTTTACACACAATGGTGGAGCTGGTTTTCTTCTAACACTTTTTACATGAAAAAATCTCTGTAGCTTGGCCTAATACCGAACTAACTAATATTTTGATAAATTTTGCTTGTTTACCTTGATTTTAATGAATTATCTAAGCTCCTTCCTGTCCAGTACATCCCAAGCTTTTCAATCTAAAATTTATCGAGTTACTGTTTCTACTGCTCAACACCACAGCAATCCTACAACCTATTAATCAAAGCGTTATAGCATGAAGACTCACTATCGGCAACAAATTACAATAAAAATTATTAACATCCTGTATTCATGTAACATCACTCTATTTCTCAAATTCTATTATTATGCTGTCATCTGCTTGAAGAAGAGAGGCTGAGGCAAACATTTCGAGCAGATTTCTCCATTCTGGACTATTTTTACTTAGCCTTGAATCTAATGATCTTCACCTTACTATACTGATGAAAAAACCAGTCAAGGAAGAGAAAAATAAAATTTATTCATATTCATTCTCTGTTTCTTGTGTATTACTTTTTGAGATTTCGTTGTGATACCTATATCGATAATTTACCAAACTATTAAACTTATTTCTTACTAAAAATTTCACAAACGATTTCGATTCTAATGATATTTTCTTCAATTCCAGTTCACCTGATCAAAACTCCAGACCTAAAATGGAATCGTGGTTAGTAGACGTAAAGAGAGTCAGAATTCCTCGCCCTAAATTTGGAAGCAACCGCTGCTACCCCGAAGAACCTCCGAAAGACTACTTCTACGACGACAACAGAACAGAAGATCTCAAAATGAAAGCCGCCCTGCAGAATACCTCCCTTGCCAAGGCTACCGAAGATTTACGAAGAGCACTGCATGAAAAACTATAAACTTTTCTATACCGCAATCATGAGCGTCACCTCTACAAGTTAGAAACTTAAGGCTTGAAGAAATTCAATAATAAAGAAACAAAGTCGGGAATATTTCTGATAGAGTTAATTTGACATTGAATAGTCAAAGTAAGTCATCTTTTCGATAGTCCAGATTAAATCTAATAAATATATTTCTTTTTAATAATATCAATTTTGAATATATAATTATTGGATATTTTAAATTATCTTAATTTTACATTTTCACAATTTATTAAGGAACAAATACAAGAGAATATCTTATCTCTTGTGGAACAACACCTTATACAATATTAAAACTTCATCACAACTCTAATATCATAGAAAATTGTGGCTTGAAGAAGAAAATGTAATTTACATGTTTAATATGTTCTTACGAGTGAGTTTAGCTCCTATTTGCACTTTAAGTGGATAACGCCTAGAACTCTGCATCTAGTTTCATTATTAGCCTGATCTTGTTCCAGTCTAGCACACTCAAACTTAAAGTGAATGGAAACTGAACTGTGGGATAAACTGTCTATTTTTAAACTTACTTCGGTAAATTGGAAGAATCGAACTCAGCTAATTAGATTTTTTCAATTTGAAAACATATTTCTTCTAAAAAATTTCAACAGTAAATTTGCAATTTATTTCAATTCATCAAAAAGTCGTCAAAAAATGACACTGTTTTAACCTCAGTTCTTAATGTTGAAGTTTGATTTCATATTTAGTCTCGACACAAAAAGTATCACTTTTAGTCCTAATAAAACAATATACTATTTTCCGCAAACGTCAAAAAATGACGACTTTTTTAACCTCAGTTGTTAAGGCGGAAACACATTATTGAAACGCGACGCGACAAAAGGTGTTGACACCTGATGTATAATGTGCACTTACCAACATGTGATGCTGCACAACACACAAGCAATTAATAGTTCTTCGTTAATTTTTGTCAAATTTCTGCCAAAATTTAGTAAATGAACGTACGCTTTATTTGACAATTCCCGGTGACATCGGTTGTTACCTAGAAACATACAGCGCGCAACACGTCGACTAGATTAGGTAGCGTGTGCCTGTATCGCATGACGTCGGGAGTTCATAGTGTGATTCTGGTCATAGAAACTACTAGGATTTGATTTTATTCAACACGCGTCGCATTTTGTCGGGTTGTATCACGTTTCAATAATGTGTTTCCGCCTTAAATGTTGAAGTTTGATTTCACAGACGTCATTTTGTTTTTACTTTTTTGTCCGGCCGTGAGCGTACAAAAAGGTACACTTTTTTGTACGCTCACGGCGATTTCAAGAACGTCGGGCGGCGTACAATTGGGTTTCGAATTCGACATAATGTAATCTATATGAAAAAGTGTATATATTTTACTACAACAAGTTATTTCGTATTGCCAAAAACGCACAGTTCTATAATGCGTAGATAAGTGACTTTAAATGTTTCTGACAAATATTTTGTTGAATTGTCAAATTTGTGTTGCCTTGACACCTACAAAACCAGTAAGAAAAGCAATCTAGTTTTACGTTTTTTTACATCTAATCTTTTTTAAAAATATTAACTCAATTCTATCTTTTGATCACCGTTTGCGGAAAAAATCGCATGTTTTATTCGGAGAAAAGCACTTTTTGTGGCGAGACTAAATGTTTGTCGGCTGAACGCAGTGAGGCCGAAAATTTTAGTCGAGCCACAAAAAGTGCTTTTCTCCGAATAAATCATGCGATTTTTTCCGCAAACGGTGTTCAAACGATAGAAATAAGATGATATTTTTAAAAAGGATTAGATGTGAAAAAACGTCAAACTAGATTGTTTTGCTTACTGGTTTTGTAGTCAAAGTAAGACAAATTTGACAATTCAACAAAATAATTGTCAGAAACATTTAAAGTCACTTATCTACGCACAGTCCTATAGACTGTGCGTTTTTGGTAAGTACCTACCCGAGTATTAAGAAATAACTAGTTACAGTAAAATATATTAGATTTTTCTTACACATTACATTATGTCGGATTCGGAACCCAACTGGACGCCGCCGGACGTTTTTGATATTGACGTCAGAGTACAAAAAAAAGTGTCCTTTCTTGTACGTTCACAGCCGGAAAAAAAAGTAAAAACAAAAGAATGTCTGTGAAATCAAACCTTAACATTGAGAACTGAGGATAAAAAAGTCGTCATATTTTGACGTTTCCGGGAAAAATAAATTTTGTACTTGAACCAAATCGTTGCTAGACCTAGAAACTTGAACTTCATCTATAGTTTTAATAGGGAAAATGATACAAGATTTAATCGACTAAATGAAATATAAGCGGTCGATCAGAAAAAATGTAAGTGCTCTTGGAAGCCCGAAGAGCATTTTCCAAGGATTGAACCGATCGTTAACGCTTGAATAAGTAATTACCTTCTTTTCCCTTTTACGACCCGCATTGTAGAGAAGCAATAAACGTTAACACAACGCGTTACAATAACCATGCGTACGAAACTAGTAGGATTGAAGAAAATGAGATCGTTAATTTTCCCCATATGTTTCCATTCACTTTACGACGCATTTCATGAAATGTATATCTTGTTCAGCTTTCTACTGCTAAGTTTTATAGTTAGTGTTAACTCCATCTGTTTCTTTCATTATTATCATTATTTATATGGTACTAATAATGTTAGTGTACATAACTGTGATATAATTATATATTTTATTAGTAATAAGATTCACGTATATAAATGCCCATTGAATGCAATAACTCAATTTATATTTGTTAGATAGCGTGTTATTCTAGAAATAAAATTATTTCATAAAATTGTTTCTATATTATACCTGTTTTCTTCAGAATTTAATTAGATAATATAATTCAACTGTTGCGATAGCGATCTTCAAGAACGCAGCAGGAATAAATAATATTAGTCTATTGAAAAGTTACATTGGACCTTGCGTTTTTTAGAGGACGCAATTTTATTGTTGGGATGTGTGAGGGGTGTCACTAGGAGTTTAACTCCAAGTTTGTGGGGTTGCAACCCTTGTCCCGCGGCTGCCATAGTAGAAAAAGGGGTGCAAACACCCTTTTCGCTATATCTCCCGAACTATGCATCCCACAAAAATTTTGTCAAGACATAATTTGTAGCAAATCGCTTTGTCTACAATTTTGTCTATTTAAATTTTTTCAATAAAATGACAAATAAAACAGTCATCAACAAAAATATGAGAAAATTTCCCAACAAATTTTCTTTTGTGTTATATAACTGCTTCATTTTTCATTTCACGACCAAATGACCTTAGACCAATCTTATAGAGCATTTTCCAACCAACATCTTCACCTAAAATTTTTTTGGATTTGAGCAATTTATGGGCGTTCCATAGCGCTCCAAAGTCGACTAGGTCTTACTACTCGCAATAATCCGGTAACTATGAAACGTCTGCCTTACTTTTTATTTTCATAAATCGTTTTTAATATTTGTCCTAACATTTATATATGATCAACTACCTAAAAATTACCCTTTTTTTTACTATACAACTTAAAATATTCTTGTTTTTTACAATAATTTCTAACGCGACTGTACATTTAGAAACTAAAGTCTTGGGAACGCTTGCGTCGCACAAGAAAGCATCAATCAATCGAGATTAAGTTTGATAAGAGCACCGTAACAGCAATATCCCAAGAAAAATTTATTGGTAATGAAAAGAACAAAGCAAACTTCATAGACCTTCTGAAAACTGCACTATCAAAGGTGGGTTTTTGTGTTGACCAAGCTGAATCAGATGCACATACAGCAATCGTCTATTCTGCGCTTGCTGCGTCCCAATCCTATGATACCGTGAATATCGTAGCAGAGAACATTGACATTATTGTCTTGCTCATGGCATTAGGAAGAAAACAGTCCAACATTTTGTTTTTAAAACCTTCAAAAGGACGAACATCTGACTAGTTATACAGCCCTTCAATTTTTATATATGGAGACGTTATGGCTAAGCATTTGATGTTTTTTCATGCTTTCTCTGGATATGACACAACATCAGCAGTTTATAACATGGGTAAACTGAAATTCATTAAAATTATGGAGAAATAGCTAGTTAGCTAGCGGTACAGCGTTATTCCTCAGTGAGAAACTGGATCCAATTTGCTCACTCTCGTTGGCGAACGTTTTTTCGTTGCTTTATACGGCGGTAATAAAGATGATTCACTGGATAGCATGCGATACAAACGCTTCGCCGAGAATGTAACCAAGAACACATTTAGTTTATCATCGCTTCCTCCATCACAAGATGCACCCTGTTTCCACAGTCCCACAATCCTGAAGATTGGGGCTGGAAAAAGCATGGAAACATTTGGATACCAATCCAAACTTTGAAGCTTCCAACACCCCCTGATGCTTTTCTGCAGATGCAAAGGGAATTGTGGAAAAATGTGTGGTTGCAGAAAAGCAGGTCTGAAATGCTCTGCAGGGTGCCTCAATTGTTCTGGAGAAACATGTAGCAACATCATGAAGTTATCGAAATTAATGGAGAAAAATAAATTCGAAGATGAATTACCAACAATGACTCCGATTTCAACTCCTGTCATTCCCCAAACCTTCACTTTAGAAGCTGAATTAGATCCTGAATAGCAGCCTGGACCATCCAAAAAAAAATAGAATAGAAAAGCTGTAAATAATAGTAGAAATATATAATTATCTCCAAAATTATCTCACCTGAGAAAAATATTAAAAACGATGTATGAACTGCTACGATAGTCTCGATATCATAGGATCGAGACGCAGCAAGCGCAAAATAGACGATGACTGTAACTGCATCTGATTCAGCTTGATCAATACAAAAACCCACCTCTAAAAGTTCAGTTTTCAGAAGGTCTATGAAGTTTGCTTTGTTCTTTTCATTGCCAATAAATTTTTCTTTGGATATTGCTGGTACGGTGCTCTTATCAAACTTAATCTCGGTTGATTGATGCTTTTTTGTGCGACGCAAGCGTTCCCACGACTTTGTTTGTACAGTCGCGTTAGAAATTATTGTAAAAAACAAGAATACTTTAAGTTGTATAGTAAGAAAAAAAGGGTAATTTTTAGGTAGTTGATCATATATAAATGTTAGGACAAATATTAAAAACGATTTATGAAAATAAAAAAGTAAGGCAGACGTTTCATAGTTACCGGATTATTGCGAGTAGTAAGAACCTAGTCGACTTTGGAGCGCTATGGAACGCCCATAAATTGCTCAAATCCAAAAAATTTTTAGGTGAAGATGTTGGTTGAAAAATGCTCTATAAGATTGGTCTGAGGTCATTTAGTCGTGAAATGAAAAATGAAGCAGTTATATAACAAAAAAGAAAATTTGTTTGGAAATTTTCTCATATTTTTGTTAATAACTTTTTTATTTCTCATTTTATTGAAAAAAGTTAAATAGACAAAATTATAGACCAAGCGAATTGTTACAAATTATATCTTGACAAAATTTTTGTGGGATGCATCGTTCGGGAGATATAGTGAAAAAAGTGTTCGTATCCCTTTTTCTAATATGGCGGCCGCAGGACAAGGGTTGCAACCCCACAAACTTGGAGTTAAGCCCCTAGTGACTTCCCTCGCACATCCCAACAATAAAATTGCGTCCTCTGAAAAACGCAAGGTTAGCCCAAAAAAATGTTACATTTCAATGGACTATATGTCATGTGAATCATTGAATTATCAATTATTATTGAAAGAGAAATTAATCTGTTTGAGATGTTTTTGTTATTTCGTAATTTTGAATTGATAAGTTCACAAATATTGATTAAGTATAGACTTCTGAGTCTGATACCACTGAAGATGATTCTATAGCTTTGTTTGAATGGTCTGTGTTAAGCTACAGATCCACCGGAGGAACACTGAACATTTTGTTGCTGAATGTTTCTCCTTGTTGCCAAAAGTAGAAACATATGGCAACATACGTAAACTTCTTGTTTCCACAAAAGCAACTTAAATTGTCAATAGTTGCATATTATTTAGCAGAAACAATAAACATTGGTTTCCGAAACATAAAAAAATTTTAAGGAACATTTTGGAACATTTACGGAAACAAGCAACAGCAACAAAAATGTTCCTCCGGTGGAAACGTAGCTATATATTCACTCGTTTTCGTACGCATACTGAAAATCTGCGACACGAATTTTTACTAGTTGTGTTCTCAATACGTTTCCACTGCGACAGCAACACGTATTTTTTCACAAATGTTTCCTATTTTCTTTTGAAGTTTACCACTCAAAATAAAAACTGGCGACAAACAGTCAACATCTGTTGCCGAAAAATAAAGAAATTTAAGGAACATTTAGCAACAAAAATGTTCCTCCGGTGGAATCGTAACATGAAGGGTGACAAGTGGAAACAGTCAACATTTGTTGCCGAAACATAAAGAAATTTTAAAGAACATTTAGGAACATTTGGGAACATTTTCGGAAACAGGCAACAGCAACAAAAATGTTCCACAATGTTCCTCATTGTTCCTCCGATGGAACTGTATCTTTATATTCTAAATGTTATCTGTATTATATTATTTTGAACCGTACAGAAAAAAAGATCGTTTTTCGCCCTGCTGTAAATAATTGCAACAAGTTACTATTTTTATTCAAAACAACAGTTCATAAAAAAATTAATTGAATTTTACTCCTCAAATCTTTTTTTTTTTCGCAAAACTAAGAATAGATAATCGTGATTGCATTTTTCATGCTGGAATGACTATAAATTTAAAAAAGCCATAGCTGGATACTGAAAACAAGAACCTTGAGACCTACAAAAGTGAGTAAGAAATTGAAGTTATATTCACATAGACAAGTAGAGATAATCTTAGAAAATTAATATCTAAATGATATTTCGGAATTTGTATTTTAAACTGGGAAGCTCTTTCCTATGATTAAACTATATTTCATTGTTACTTTCAGGTAACTATATTTTCTGTCATTTTCATAGAGTAAATATAGATTTAGGATTGAATGGAATTGGCATTTACTTGGTGGAAGTTCATATTCATAACTTTATAAAGAAATAAAAAACTAAGTTTTCACAGGTTGAAATAAAAATCTATTGAGTAAACGCGTTTCGTCATAACAATGACTTCATCTCGTACTAAACTATGGTATTACAAAACAATCTATTTATACGAAAATTGAATATAACAGAGGGGTTCTTAGAGAAACTAAATAACAATGAACAATTCATTCTGAGCTATTAGTAGGTACCTACATTGAACAGATTAAGGAGAGGAGAAGGGTTTACTTCAATCTGGTCGTTAACTAAATTTCCGGAATTTTTATATTTATTTATGTATAGGGATTCCCAACAGTTGGTTTTATGGAGACTATTTTCAAATTCTAATATGTTATAATTGTGATTAAAGGTATGTTTTTCTTGAATAAGATGACACGCATAATTAGAATCAGTTTCCTGCTTAATATAGCTACGTTGGTGTTCGTGTATTCGATTTTTGAAATTTCTAATTGTACGTCCTATATAGAATTTTTCACAATCATTACAGTCGAGTTTATAAACACCAGTACGTTCATCTCTATGAATTTTTGATTTGTTGTTTTTAATCAATTTTCCAATGCTATTATTGGTTTTATATGAAATTTTGTTTTTGAAAAAACAATTTCAGGTTTTCGGAAGTTTTGCCCAAGTATGTTAAACTGCTAAATACGCTAAATACAGTACTTTTTTCGGATATAAGTGGGTAAATTTCTGAAATTGCCATTTTGTATTTTTTCCTCTGAATGAGGCTGTCAATCATATTAGGTGAATAACCATTATTTACTGCCATTTGTTTAATTATATGCAATTCCTTCCGAAAATTAGCTTCGGACAACGGAATTTTGAAAAGTCTATGAATCATACTATGATAAGCCGCTAATTTATGTGAAAAAGGGTGTAGTGATGTGTTATGAATTGTAATATCTGTATGAGATGGTTTATGAAAATTAAGTAATAGTTAAATCTAAGTAATTAATAGAATTATTCATTTCAGTTTCTAGAGAAAATTTAATACGAGGGTGTATGGAATTAATATAAGTAATGAAATTATCAAATTGTCTATCTCTACCAGTGTAGCAAACAATGACGTCATCAACGTATCTATACCAATAAAGAAAGTATTTACTGCTGAAGGAAGGAATTGCATATAATTAAACAAATGGCAGTAAATAATGGTTATTCACCTAATATGATTGACAGCCTCATTCAGAGGAAAAAATACAAAATGGCAATTTCAGAAATTTACCCACTTATATCCGAAAAAAGTAGAGTACTTAGCAGTTTAACATACTTGGGCAAAACTTCCGAAACCCTGAAATTGTTTTTTCAAAAACAAAATTTCAAAATTTCATATAAAACCAATAATAATAGCATTGGAAAATTGATTAAAAACAACAAATCAAAAATTCATAGAGATGAACGTACTGGTGTTTATAAACTCGACTGTAACGATTGTGAAAAATTCTATATAGGACGTACAATTAGAAATTTCAAAACTCGAATACACGAACACCAACGTAGCTATATTAAGCAGAAAACTGACTCTAATTATGCGTGTCATCTTATTCAAGAAAACCATACCTTTAATCACAATTATAATATATTAGAATTTGAAAATAGTCTCCATAAAACCAACTGTTGGGAATCCCTATACATAAATAAATATAAAAATTCCGGAAATTTAGTTAACGACCAGATTGAAGTAAACCCTTCTCCTCTCCTTAATCTGTTCAATGTAGGTACCTACTAATAGCTCAGAATGAATTGCTTATTGTTATTTAGTTTCTCTAAGAACCCCTCTGTTATATTCAATTTTCGTATAAATAGATTGTTTTGTAATACCATAGTTTAGTACGATAGTCCGGGGAAGTAAGTATATAGAGGGGAAAAATTAAAAAGTAGGGGTTATTATTTTTTTTAAGTAAGTACACTGACCCCTCATCGCTTTCCTAAATTTCTGACAAAATCCCGTGAGAGCCCGAAACACAGCTTGCAAGCACATTTTGAAGCACTAAAATTCGATGATTTTTTGCTTATAACTTTTTCTGATGTACTCGCACAAAAAAATCGTAGAGATCAAATTCACATTAAATTTTATGCCCTACACGATGACGTAAGTCGATTTTTGAAATGAAAATTTTTTCGACTCAAAATTTTCCAAAAAATGAAAATTGTTTCGAAAGGTCGTGTTTTAACCGGCAACCATACTGAAAATAACCATATGAAGATCAAAACATAGGGAAACATAGATGGTGTGCTGTTAAAAATTTACGTATTTTCAGATTTGGAAAATTCAAAATGGCGGCCGCAAAAATCGAATATATATATTTTTTTTTCAATCACGCTTCCTCTTCAAAACATTAACGATATCGAAACGCGGTTGATTGCAATCGATAGGGGAAAAGTTGTAGTTTTAGGCATAAAATAAAAAAAAAATTTATAAATTTTTTTACATAACTTTTTTTAAAAATTTATTAAAAAAAATTCAATTTCCTTAGTCATTCTCAATTTGAATTATTATTTTATGAAACCACAATATCGCGGTATTTATTTAAATAAAAAAATTATTACCAGGAAATTATTTTCGAGAATGAGATATAGCTTTTATTCTTCTGTTATTCACCTTTTGCCATAATCTATGATGGTTGAGAAATTTTTTAGGTCAATTGATAGAATAGATTCCTAAACAATTTCAGTTTTTTTTCATTGAAATGGAAGTTCCATAATTTCGAATCGGATAAGGATGATTTGATACAATTTTCCGCATAATCAGTTCTCAATTTCACTACCTACCGAAGAATTCAACAGAATAGCAAATAAAATATTAGTATTTTATTCAATTTTCATAATATAGGTAATTAATGTTGACGATATTGTTTTCCACATAAAGACCATCTTATATTATACAAGAATGAAATGCTAGGATATTCAATAGAAACTAATCAAACAAATCTTCTAGTGGAGCCAGAAATGAGTCTTGACGCCAACGATATTCCCATCTATCTTTAAGGGACTTATGTTAGAAACATAAATACATCGGTGGCCACAATAACTGGCAGAAACTATACACATAATGTTTTCGACTCAGACATGATGGTTCAGCATCAATATCGTATATCTACGGAATTTAATAGATATCTAGATCATTTAACTCGTTGATGGTTACCACATTTGGTAGAGAGACGATAGTGAGGACTCAAGAATTCAGAAATAGACTGTCTATCGTTTATGCCGTTTGTGGTGGGAATATTTGCAATATTTTACTGTTATTTTAGGTTTCACTCTAGCTAAACAAAAAGATTCTTGAACATATTCAATCTTCGAAGAGCATTGTATTTTCAAATTATTTTTTACTAGAGAATGTACAGCCTACTACACATAATGATGCGGAAAAATTAACAATATCATTTCCAATCTGTGTTGAGAAATTCTAAATTCTTTATTGTCATTGATGATCAACTTTCCACTGAAATATTTGTACATGATGATATAAAAATATATAACGATCCAAAAGTGATTTTACAGGACTCGTAGGATTCCAGGACTCGCCTTGGAAAGTTCCACTCATCTCGTAAACTATCACTTTTGAAACATGTTACGTAAATTACTAATTTTCAAATTTTTTATAGATTAACGAATAAATAACTTTCGAATATATGAATGAATTATTTTATCGGTGCTACTTACAGAATCCGGATATTCTTGTAAGGCAGTGGTGCTGCCAGTTCTGGATTCCCCGGGACTGGAATGTCTTCTACTCCTGGTTCCACCAGGATTTTCTTCGTCGCCACTGTTGTATTCCTGTAATGAATTACGAAATTTCGTTCTGAAAATACACACACATAGCTCATAAGAAATATTCGAAAAAGAAAAGTTAATGCTCTCAGTTTGTGGTATTCAAAAGAAAACGTGAGTTGTAGAGCTTCGTTACGCTTCGGGTCATATTTTTTGCTACTAAGAATACACGTTTTAATAGCAAACTGAACTAAAAAGTAGAAAATAATTTCTATTATATAAAAAGGTGTATATAATATATACATATATATATATATATATATATAAGTATATATATATATATATATATATATATATATATATATATATATATAGATATATATATATATATATATATATATATATATATATATATATATATATATATCTATATATATATATATATAAGTATATATATTTGAATAATTTTTGGCTGTATTGTATTGATACTTATTAATCTTTTTTAGTATTCCCAGGCTATTTGAGTTTTAAACCTGACTGTATCAAACAATTAACGTTTCTTCACGATATCAGTGACTTTTGAAATATTGAAATTAGGTTCCATATTTAGGAAGTTAAAAACCTCAAAAAAAGTTTTTCAACTTTTCAATAAAGTCGATTTCCAAACTCAAATACCCGGTTATTGCTAAAAAGAAAAAAAAAATATATATATATATATATATATATATATATATATATATATATATATATATATATATATATATATATATATATATATGTATTCGTTGAATGTATCATTTTAAAAGCTACAAATTTGTCTTGTGGAATATTTAAAAGGATCTGGGATCTGTTCTGATATTTGATCAATAGCCTTTTAAGATAGCTACAATAAAAGGTGCAAGTGGAGATGATAGATATATGTTGGTGCATGTGCTCTAGAGGCGAAACAAATCTCAGAACTTCGACAACTGAGACTTGTTTCAAAAAATCTACAAGCATAGAAATATAAATATCGATTGAATAGATGATTAAGTAGATAGAGTAAAAGAGGATAAGTTGAAGATAGAGAAAGAAAGAAATTTAGTCACCTGATTTTGGTGATCTTCATTACTAGTTTTTCCTGTAGCGCTGGCGGGTCGAGGTCTAGAATACCAAAAATAAAATTGAAGTTAGTATTCATAAACTCCGGAAGTAAATTTATAAGCAACATAACAGACGGTGAGAAAATTGGCATAAAACTATGAGATTATTAAAAAAAATTGACTTGGTACTTCGAACAAAAAGTCACATATTCATTTAATATTCTTTAAATAAATCTTCAAGTTATTTCTTCAACGCGCACTTTGCAATCTGATTCAATAAATGAACAGTGGATAATTTATCTTCAGTTACGAAAATGGAAGACCAAATTTTTTAACCAGAGAGAAAGTAATTATATACTAGGGTAGTTCCAGAATTTCCTAACAGAGAAAACACAAGAAATCTTTATTTCACAATATATGTGGCTTCGGTTCAATTCGATACTTTCTTTACAGCGATGTTTAGTACCTTCCATGTCTTGTTTGTAGTGAGAACCGTCCTCATAACAACCGTTAACCGTAGTCTCTAACTCATTATCATTGTTGATATATTTTTGACAACATCGAGACATCTTCTTAAGTTCAGAGATGCTTACTTGACTGAGGAATAGAGCGCTTGTGGAACTAATTTCAACTGCACCGCTTTGTTCTTGGGTATTTATTTAAACAATTTACGAAACAGGTGCTTCATCTTGATTAAAACATACTTTATTTTTCGACGAATGCACTTCATGTTCTCATCACTCAAACGTCGTGAAGGTGTTACATAAAACTCCGTTGATCGTCAAATTTTTTGGAAGGCAGTCAACCAAAGTTATCTCACGAGTATTCCAGAAAACTGACGCCAAGACCTTGCAGATAAAACTAATTTCGTGTTTGTTCCAGTCTAAAGTATATCCTCTAATTCGGTCAATGTTTTTGACTGTTTGATCGTCTCAGGTACGAAACGATGGACCAATGTTTATTTCATGGTCATAAAACGATCTGAAATTTCGGCTATAAAGCTATAAAATATGGTCAAATATTCGGATAAAAACCAAGATAGTTAGTCGAGTACTTAATGTACGCTGGCTAGTATTTGGGAGGTCTCGGGTTCAAACCCCGAGGCCGACTGGTCTGCCATGAATTTTTTTCAGAGGTTTCCTCATGGTAATGTAAGTCACTGCTTGTAAACTACAAGGCGAATGCTGGGCCAGTATTAATCCTCTGAACCCTACCCACACTTCCTATGTTCCATAAATATCCCGTCTCGCCTATCCTCAATGCACTGTACATACAAGTGTATCCCCTGATCTGGCTGAAGGAGTTAATCCCAAACTCAAGCTGCCCGCCTCCCTGACACATACTTCAGGGGGGAATGAAACACGTATGTTTCCTTTTTGTTTTCCTTTTCGGTTAAAATATCCTCACACCGCTGGACTTGTTCGTGATCAAACTTGGCACATATCTTGCGCACAGCTTCCTTATGTCGAAATTGTTCATTAATATGTGCTATATAGTATTTTCTGAAATTAATCTCACATCTTTAGCTCGTCTGTATTCAACTGACCGCCATCTACAGGTGGATTATTTACATCTTTTCTGGGTCGATTTATTTGGTCTACCACTTTGAATTAGTCCTCGTAGAATGTACCCCTTGTTTAAACTGTCAGCCAATATTATATTATCGTGAAGAAAGTAAAATGTCCCTCAGAGCGTATCTTTGCATTCTTTGCAAAGTAGTTACTAAAGCGTTCACGATTGATAACTTCCAACAGATACTATACAACGTGGTGTCTTCAAAGAACAACCGCCATCTATATGTCAGTTAAGGTAATTAGTTGTACTACTACCCTGATATTTCCTCAACGTACACTGTAAAATCAGATTCGCTATAATAAAAACATACCTATAATTCATCTTCAGTTACGCAAATGAAGAATGTTTTCACGTAGTGAAAGTATAACAAAATTCAGGATGTGGGAAATGCCTACTATAATAACATCTCAATATATCGGCTGTATATAGAGTTCAATATTTTCTAGCACTACCCTATTTCAACAAGATTTGTATGTACTTACATAGATGATGGCAAAAATGTAACAATGAATTTAATAATTAAGTTTTAGTTACATCTTCGAAACGAAAATTATGAATATTCAAATAAATCATAAGTGTCAACTATTTTTAATGATAATTGTGTTACTATTTGTTGTTATTACCTTATAAAGTCCATGAGCAACCTGTGATTAATTTTTTCTACTTTTTTAGTCAATGAAAACGACAGAGTTTCTAAATCTTGTATTTCGATGCATTGCGATTGTCTTACTAAAATTTTTTTCGTGAACTATGCATTTGAAAGCTTCGGTTATTACTAAATTGTAAGGAAAAAAATGCAATAGCATGACGCAATTCATTTCGCTTTTCTGCTGATTAAAAACATGACCCTGATGTTGGAGTACATTTAATGTACATAATAATGTAAAATAAAACGAACATGTGTGAGTTCAGTGGAACAATTTTGTTAAGTTCATAGCAAAATATATTTTGTTTACTAGGGACTCAAATTTCTTAGAAAAAATTATGTGAGTACTAAGAAAGTCATTTTTATAATCCAGGAAAAAGAATTGAATATAAACCTAAAAGACGTTTTATTTCAATTCATCTCGTGAAATTATCAGAATAAACTTCCATGGTGTGAGTGAATGTCAATAGAATTCTAAAAAGGTGAAGAAAACTCGTGAAAAATGCTTCCTTCGACCAAATTTTGGGGGGAAATGAACAGAAACTTGGAGAGCATTCGAAGAAGGTAGATTATCACAGAAGTAGACAAATAACCAATGAACGTAATTGGTTCTGCGAAAATGTCACCAACCCGAATGCAAATTTGACTTATCAAATGAAATAAATGAAATTTTTGTAATGAAAAAAAAATTTATTTAATTTTAACTAATTTCATTACAATTCAACTAATAATTGTTCATCAATTTTCACCGTCAAATGTTTTTTTATGTAACCAAATATTTCATCGGCCAGTAACCACACAATATCTAACAAATGCTAATCAAATTTTCGTCGACACTACAGCCTTTTCCACCCCAATTTTCCAACATCGACTTTTACGATATTGCTACTGATTGAAGAATTGACATCAAAAGGGGAAAAATTCGAAGAAAACGTCACCACTCAATAAGAGCTCGCTTAGTGGCAACGAAAATAATGCATGGCGTTGTAGCGTAGAATAAGAAATGAATTACAGGTATTTTCACAAAGGACTGAGTGCCCTCCGCCACAAGTAACATTTTCAGCTCGGGAAACTTCAGTAATACTTGCGGAAATGAAAGCACGTAGAAGCATTCGCTCGAGGAATTAAAACGATTATAATGTCCCCATTTTCTCATTCTTCGAAGGAATTTTAATTCTTGTAGAAACAATTTATTCTTAGGCAATTCTCAGACTTTTCTTTCAGAAAACTTAAGAACTTTATACTTCGCAATTGAGTGAAATAAGAGTATTGTTTTGAATAATGAAATAATAATCGACTTTTAACTCAGAGTTTTCTTTGTCTCAGTTCTTTTTGAATAAAACTAACTGTTTTTTTCAATAATGATAATAATGAATACTCTTGGTAACTGACTGAAAATGTGAAAATATTTCGATAATCGATCGATTCAGTAATGGATTTCGATATGTATTATATTTGTTGAATATATATATATATATATATATATATATATATATATATATATATATATATATATATATATATATATATATATATATATATATATATATATATAATTATATATATATATATATATATATATATATATATATATATATATATATATATATATATAATTTAAGTTTGGAAATAAGGGTGTATCGATAAATTTTATTCTTCAACTTCATTTAATTCTTTATCAGAGCTTCTGAAAATATAATATAAATCTTTTTATTTCGATTCAATTTCATAATGATTTAATTACTGAACTTGAGGTAATTTATAGAAAATACACGAGGCTATAAACAATATTCGTCCTTGATTTGAACTTAATTATTTTGGACATCACAATTGAATTTTCTATGCATAACCTCAAATTCAGTGAGTAAATCCTCAAGAAACTCAATCAAAATAAAATGCTTTATATTTTATTTCCATGAAATGTTGATTTTTCATATAATTCATATATATATATATATATAAATATATATATATATATATATATATATATATATATATATATATATATATATATACGTATATATGTATATGTATGTGTATGTGTATGTGTATGAGTATATGTATGTGTATGTGTATGTTATGTGTATGTGTATGTGTATGTGTATGTGTATGTGTATGTGTATGTGTATGTGTATGTGTATGTGTAAGTGTATGTGTATGTGTATGTGTATGTGTATGTGTATGTGTATGTGTATGCGTATGCGTATGCGTATGCGTATGCGTATGCGTATGCGTATGCGTATGCGTATGCGTATATGTATATGTATATGTATATGTATATGTATATGTATATGTATATGTATATGTATTTGTGTATATATATATATATATATATATATATATATATTTATTTAGTGGCGGTCCGTGAGCTGTTTGTTTAAGGAGGCTACAAGAGGTGTTAAAAAATACACTATAGGCGAAAATTTTTAGGATTTCAAGGTCAACCGCCCCATAATTTGAAGAAAATCAAAGTAAAACAAGCACCCTAAAATATCAACTTCTTTGGGAAAAAAATTGTTATCACTTTCGAGTGTCTACCTTGATCCGCGACACGACATATTTCTGGGATTTTTCGTGCCTTTCCAGAGAACGTGATAAATTTTTGAAATCGTCGAATTCTAAGCGGCCCCAAACAGAGACATTTTCCCTAGTAAAAAGTAAACAAAATAATTAATTTTTTACCTGTTATCCGGTTAATTCCGAGGTAGGTCGCAATGTTTTCATTAAAATTTCATCGTCATAACTTAGTGCACTAAAGTTATGACACTATATTCCACTTAGTCACTATTGAAATTTTTTAAATTAACTTCAGTAACCGAACTCATTTTAAAAACAATACGGGAGCAAAATAAATTAAAAATCACCGCACCAGCTTAAAATTCAGAACAAACTGATCACCACGATTAATCACGCTTCAGTCTATATTCTCGGTGTTGTTGGCTTGCTACGTGCACTGCAATAGAATAAATAAGGTCGAATATCGTATGCTTTGAACCGAGCAGCTAGGTTCAATCGGTGTTGCCATTTACATGTGTTTTCTTTTTCTATTGCAATAAAGTATTCATTCGCAGTATTCGCACCGTTGTTTGCTTTTCTGTGGCATGGCATACTTGGCATAATGAACGTAGAAAATATACCTTTTTAAGCCTCTGCAGCGTTGTCACTGTTGCTATTAAATCTTGAAATGAATGAAATGCAGTAGGCAGTAAATGTATATACCTTCTATCGTAATTAATAAATTATATTATATAATGTAGATTGACAGGAAGGTAGGTGCATAAAATAATATGATTTTTATTAATATGAATATGCTGAATGCTGACTATTTAATATTGAGAAGGCGGCTTAGCCTCCATAGCCGCCCCTGATATGATATATATATATATATATATATATATATATATATATATATATATATATATATATATATATATATATATATATATATATATATATTATATATATATATATATATATATATATATATATATATATATATATATATATATATGTATGTATAGCTAGTCGTTATACGATTTCCGTCACCTTGACATTCCCATCTATTCTCACAGCGGTGTGTTTTAAAAATATTGTGTCAAAAACTAACGATAGAATCAATAGACAGCTGTTTCAAACTCCCTAAGACTAAATCTGTATTTTCTATAAACCAAATTGGTGAACATGTGGAGAGCCCCATTTACAACTAATAATCTTTCAGACAAAATATTGTTATATACACGATGATCTGCCCAATTTGCAAAAGTGCATGCTGCAATATCATAAACATATCAAATATTCGTTCTAGAATATGGTGAAAACTAACGAGCAGAGCCTAAAGTTGTCTATGAATATGGCGCGACGCGCTTAAGTCGCTCAGACAAGGAGCGAAATTCGTTAATTGATACAAGACTCGTGAGTATACCACACGCGCGCCTATTTTTTGTAGATTTTCTGTCGCGCCATAGAAGGAACTGGCACGTATAGTGGAAAAAATTTGTGACACACTCATTGTCCTTCATCAGCCATGGAATACTTATTTGTTCACTATGTTCTAAACTTAAATAAAAGTAGTTCGATAAATTCGCATGGGGCATTCAGCAGGCCCGTTGGGGAACCCGACTAGATCTCCACACACCGCGACAGCATCTAGGTCAGTGTTGCCAAATTCTTATAGGAATTACACACAGTAGTTTGATTTGGGATAAGTTAGGTTATATTATTGATTCTCATGAATTCAACAATTGAAGAAAATGTCCTACCAACGATATCTGTTATGATTGATTGCTGAATAAGATGCTGGGAAAATTATTAATATAGAATTGAAAACTCTAATTTATACAAAATACTAGCCAGTGGCTAATACAGATAAAGATAATAATGGGCTCACAAACTTTCGAGTAGTCACGATAAAAATTACGATGTATTGTTGTCCACATTATAAATAGAATCGAATTTTTCCACCATACGATGTTCCTCTTGACATGAAAGAATTTTCCCTATTTGTTCATGTTTTTATTTTTTACAGATAGCAACCAATATTGATCTATAGTTTCCACATACTATCAAGTTGATTATCATTTGTTTCCATCCATTTCATCAGTTCTCATAATATCTACATTCTGCTTTACAAAAATATATATTTTTTTCAGTTGACTGTTCTGTTCGATGTCTTACTTTTCATAACCTCAAGAACTTAAATATTTGAACATGCTGCTTCTTCAGGAAAGTGACGGAAGTCTGGCAGCACTGCATGGGTGTTTCGTTTTGTTAGTATGAAAACGCATGTATTCTACTTGGATGCATTCCTGTCGTGAAGCGATCAAGACCTGTACGTGCTTGGCAAATAGCACGACTCAGCCGTGTCCTTGCCATATTTATACGCACCTTAATAGTGCAACACAGATTCGTGAAGAAATCACTAGAAAAATCAAAGGATAGTTTGACTTGAGCCCAGACCAGGATAAACAAACAATTTTGAAAATCATTGAAATATAGCAACCAACAAATTCAAACCAAAATTCTTGCTAGACAATTTGACGTCTTTTGATTAGCATTGAGATTAAAGGGAATAATTTCAATTCAGAATTCCATCACCGAAGCTCATCCCGATTTTTCTCCTCTTCACGAATGCCTCATTTACCAACCCCCGAGAAATGAAGACAAAGTGGCAGAATATCAAACTCGCTCAGAGAAGGAGATAAGTATTCCTGAGAAATAGCTGCTGAAACGTCTACATTGGCTTTTACCATGCAGCCGATCGGAAAATTTCACGCATCTCCACAGTTTGAGTTGGTGAGACCCTGCAAATTTCAAAGACAAAAGGCGGTGGCCACGATTAATAACCGACCCCACCGGGGTAGGATAAACGCTACGTCTCGACGAGTTGTGCCGCTTCGTGCCTCGTCATTCATTCGTTCGTATATTTCTAACTTAGCGGTAATAAAGACGATATTGCATTTTCCCAATCGATGATTTCTCATCAAGGCACTTCCGAAAGTGATAATACTAGAACTGAATTCTTTGATGTTCTATCCCAAGAAGACGATAACATTTTCCAACAGTCTAACAGACATGATCCGGGCGATGCAGTGTACAATCTTTATGTGGGAAAACATCTCAAACAACCTGATGATATGAAACTATATTCGAAATTCATAATTTAGTGCACACACTTGATTATATAAAGGAAACCCTAACTTGGAAAAACCTATTTCGGTGATGTAGTATCAGTTCTAATTCCTGGAAGTCATTTCATTTAACAATTTCTCATAAATTATATCCAGAGTTTTGAAGAACGCTACGTTAGAGTGCTTTGGAATCACATAGTCACAGTTGCAGAGTAGAAATTTCATGTCAAGAAGTCTGTATTATCGCCACGGGGTTCTATAGTTTGGATCTAAGCGGTGAACTGTTAGTTTCCAATATCCTTGGTGGAGGACGCTCTAGGTCCTTATCCAGATAGTAGTCCCGACCGAGATTTGTGTTGGGGAACAATTAGAAATTTGTTAATTTACTCCGAGTCGAATAAGCTGCACTGATGAGTTCTAATAAGATCGAAACAGCTGTATGCAGATTTTGAGTCGGAGTGACTTGACGTTTTCCATAATTCACCGTCGGATTATGAATGTAGAATTTGCGTCTCGGAATATATAATACCAGCTCCCTTAGAAAGTTGTTTGATAATTTTTTAAATTATTGGGGAAAAAAAAAATATATATATATATATATATAACTTTTTGATAATTATTAGCAATAACAGGCTTGGTGAATCTCAAAAAAACTCGATTTCATTAAAAAGTTGACGTTTCGCCATGACATTCGTGGCTTTTTCAAAACTTTTGAAATATTAAAATTTCTTTGACATTTATTGATTCGAAAAAATTTGAAGAGTTAAGAAAGACTACTATGTTTCATCAAAATTTTTTTGGCTGTGGCCGTTCTCTGTTATTTATTACGTGCTATTCAGACCAATATTAACATTCAAATCTGTTATTATTAGATGGTAAGGGAAACCATAGAAACCTTTACCCACGTAATGTTCGAAATAGGTTCAAATTATTTTGATTTTGAAAAGTCAAAGAATAGGGTACTATTTATCTTTTCCTCTAAAATATTTTATTATGGCTGTGACCGTCTTCAGTTACTAATTACGTGCTATTTAGTCCAATAACAGTCAGGTCTGTTGATATTAGATGGAAAGGGAACCACAGAAACCTTCACCCAAGTAATGTACAAAATAGGTTTAAAATATTTGATTGTTGGATTTGTCTTTAAAAAAACATTACTTGTAACTTTGGAGATCACATGTTCTGAACTATACCCTTTTTTAGAAAAATTGAAAATTCTAGATGTCTAGATTTTTTCGAAGAAGATGAGTTGTTATGGTTAGAGTTTGCTTGTTGAATTATTTTGTCTTGATTCACGTTGTTTCGTAGAAAAATTAAAGAATTATTAATTATTATTAATATATATATATATATATATATATATATATATATATATCAGCCATCATAAAAATATTTCAAAAATCGTAGTTGACGAAGTTGATTGAACTTTGTATAGATTATGGAAATAACTGAAGCTCAAGGAAATATTTAACCGTTTTGCAATAAGAAACTAGGCTCTTGATTATCCCCTCCATTAAACGCTCTCAAAATTATGTAATACCTAAGTACATTAACTTTTGAGTATTGTAGTGCCTTGATAAAGTGGTGCTATCTGAAAATACCTATTTGAATATATAGAAATATAAAAAAAAATTTTAATCAATAATTTAATTTGCATTTATTTCAGTTATATATCGCGTAGTGAGAAATTTTTAAGCACATTCAAAATCAGCGGAGTCCTTAGTTGCATGTATTTTTGATATTTGATACAGTTAATGACCCAATATTGTAAGAAGGTCAGTTATTACAGAAAAAATCGTATTCATGACCAGCTAAACAAATTGTCTAGTGAAACTTTTTAGTTTTTTTGGTTCATATCTTCACATCACTACATAAAAAGTATTTCAGAAATTTGAAAGAAAAACGCCAACATGGCTTTTTAACTTAAACATAATTTATTTCTCTTAAGAAGCTTTCTCTAAAAACAAGACTGAAGAGATCCGGATATTACGTATAATTTATCATATTCTCGAATTCTAAATGTCAAATGCGAGAAAGAAATCTTGTTGAAATGTGGTAGATTGCTAGTAGACATCGTTAACTAGTGTTTATGGTCGTAAAAAATTCAGAATGAAAAGGATCATGTTCTCACCTCTGCAACCTATCAGCCATGCCCAATCCCAAGCCCGAATCCTCGCTTGGAGAACGAAAATCGTCGTTAAATTTTTTTTCGTCCTGTCCGGGCCCATAATCCTGCAAAGCGTTAACGAAACTGAGCTTTTTATCTCAGCAAACACTTGTCCAAATAAATGAGCATTCATACACAATGGTAATTACTAAATCAAGTGATTGATACTTTATTAATGTTATTTTTGTTAAAATTAGTTCGACCTTCGTCCGCCACAGGCACCACATATTTCTATCATGTCGAAAGTAAGGTTAGGTTTGATTGGAGTTATTGAAATATGTTGGAAGGACTTACCTCTGAGTAGCTCTGGTAGATGGAGTGGTTCGCTTCTGGAATTGGTATTCCTTTTCTCTAGAAGAAGGTAGAGGTCAATCAATATTTTGACAAAAAAATATTTTAGATAACAAAGAAATTATTTTTTGTTGTGAAAATCAAGTGATATTATCACATATATAATAGATAATTCTGATGTTTATTAATGAGACTTGCTGTAGTTAATTTTGATATTAATTTTAGAGTTTTTGATATTTCTACTCTGATTCAACGTCTCTCATTCAGGATTCGCGGTAAAAGAATGTGAACGTTCAATGACGGTACATCTATTAGGCTCACCGCCCTTTTTTAACTTGACTCAAGTAGGTGCAAGGTGTGCAAATGCGCAGAGCTCCAATCATGGAAGCAGTCTTTCTATTCTGGTGAAAATTGAGCCTTATGAGGCAGTAATAGTTGCTTTGGCTTTACTATATTTTCAGCAAAAGATAACTAAACTTTTGTGCAGTTGAAAGTTTGATAATAATATGAAGTAAGTTAGATAAAATCGGCAGTATAAGTTGAAAAATCGTGAACAGAGAAGTTCAACATAAGTGGAAATATTGGTGAATCAAATATATAATGTTTACTTAATACAGGTTAATGGTGATTACCAAACATTCGTTTTGGTGTACGTGTATGCGAATTTCTGAAATATCGGAAATTGGTGGTTTCTATTTATGCAATGGGTTGCTATACAAGAGTTTGTTTTTAGATTAATATTGAGCCTCAAATCTTCTACCAACTATATATTATGATTAAATATTTATAATGAGTGACATTATTACTATCATGAAATTTATATCGAACGTGGTTATTTAATAATACCAATGATGGGAAAATCATAGACGTTCCGACGAATAGTCGCCTGCATTATCAATTTCCGCACTTGAAATTATATTTATAGTCTGGAAATGGGGGAGATCCGAAACCACTGATAACATCAATATTCGACATCAATATGCAAATTGAAATTTCACGAGTACCACGTAGCAGACAAGAAAAATGAGGCATATATCATTTCGAGCCATGTGAATATAATTTAGAATTACGAGAACAACTCTGTTCTTTGGACTTAAATATTCATTTATTCTAACTTGGTGGACCAACGGTTTAATGCCAGTTTCGAAAGACCATTAGTTTTGTAAACTAATATTGTTACCCAGCATAATTCATGATATTTTAGAACCAACTTAATTCCCAAGGAATCGATCCCACAAACTCCAGAACCGAAAACGGCATAGCAGCCACGGCGCCTCGGAGAATACCTACTTGAATATTAGATCATGAAGATGAAACTGAGGACTCTAGCATCACTACTCGTTCATCATCAAATTTCATTTGGTTTTCCAGTTTTTATTTTTTGAAATGAACTATATTGTTTTAAATTTCTATTTTTTTTTCATAAATAATTTTCTCATCCACAAAATAATGTTAATATAACAAATAACCATCACTTACATGCTAATGAGGTTTATTTTGTTAATCATAAAAAAAAATTTGTCTTAAAATCGGGATATTTTCAAAATTAAGAAGACTGCTATTATATATTTCAATATAAATTGGTTATTGAAATGCTTCATTGATACATTCAAATTGAAAAACTTAAATCGTGAATAATCTGCCTTTATATAAAGCAATGTTTTCAACTTATTTAAACTAATTTAGTTGTATATTTGAGGTTCAAAATCTGGTATATTTCTGTGAAATATAAGCAAATATTTTAAATGAAAATATTAAGTAAATGAAATTCTTAAGAGTAATCTATATCTATCGAAATATGAAGAGAATCAATCAGATAAACTTAATGAAAATCAATGTTAATCTATTTCCCCATCTTCGAGATGAAACTTCTGCAATAAGCTTAAATTTCGACAAATTGCAGTTAACATCAGCCGAAACAACATCATTCAATGTCGGCCTGATTAAAAAACTTTTAAATCACACGTACTGTGAGCTATCCGCATTTTCTGACGAGAATACTCTTAGGAAACCTCATTGTATAGACTTAAATTAGAACTTTCTTATCCTTTTCTTTTATCAGCTTAGAAAGGGTACTTACAACGAGTAAAATTTCAGATAAAGATTTCTGTGTTTGTTTACGTACATAGATGGAATTATCTATATAGATTCTTCGCATTAAAAATATTATCGTTGAAAAGTTCAAAGCATTTTTTGTTCTTTTATTTTAGAAGACAATCGAAATATGAATCAACAACAACTGTTTTTCTGTGTACCATCTCGAAAATTGAAGTGAATTTGACTTAGATGAATGGAAAATCAAGTATTTCAACTTTGTATATGCATATTTCACAGATCAAAAACAAAAAACTGGCAAAGATTGCAATAAAGTTTGGCAAACTGCGCGTGTTTTGTTCCTCCCTCAAGTATGTGTGAGGTAGGCGGATTTGAGTTTTTGGGATGAACTCCTTCAGATAGATCAGAGGATACCTACACTTATATGCACAAGTGCGTGATGGATGGGCGAAACAGGATATTTAGGGAATAGAGGAATTGTGGGTAGAGTTCAGAGCAAAATACTAGCCCACTATTCGTCTTCTAAGTTTGCAAGCACTGACTTACTTTATGCTATGCGAAAACCTCTGAGAAACTCATGACAGTCCAGTCGACCCAGGTTTCGAACCCAGGATCTCCCAAATACTAAACCTAAGTACTTGACTAACCAGCTCCGAAAAAAATGAAGTATGATGTTTTGTGTGCTTTTATATACCTTCAAACTTAAAATAATGAAAATGACAGGGGCAGAAAGAGTTAAGTAACGGTGGTAGTAAAATGCTATTAGAGATAAGTCCAAGAATAATAAATTTCTAAAAGAAGGTAAGTTCACAGTAATAAGAGTCAAAGTGTCATGAAGTTTTTTTTATTACACGAACGAGACAACATAACTTTATACACTAATACTTATTATAGTGGAATGTATTCAAGAGATAATGTCAATAAAAAATTGACTATTTTCCTCAGGGATGTATGGCAGCATGGTCCGTAGGTATTTTTTGCTTCTTCGACGGATCCCTCTGCAGGAAAAGTGAAAGAAAGAGAGCTGATGTGATCGACAGTAACATAAAAAATATATGAAAATATAAATATAAAATATAACACTGACAATAGCAATATGACAACTGACAAAAAAAACGTGTGGCACTCGGGGACTGCCGGGGTAAAGCTATTGCATAGCATTTTTATCACCTGATGCAATTATAATTATTTATTTATTCTTTATTTATGCAGTATTTTTTTTCTTTTTCTTTGATATAAATTCAAGTTTTTTCTTTGATATTAATTCAAGTTACACTTTTTGAGCGTGGTGACCGATAAGGAAACAAATTTTTTTCTTTTATCGAATAAATGAAAAGTTAATATCGTTTGAAATATTTTTATTATCTTGCAACACATGTAGATTATTCAGGAATTTTTATCATTGAAACTATAGGTTTATGGTAACTGAAATAAGAACATATCATATATTCTCGTCCAATTTTGGATTCGGAGAAATGTAAATTGCTACCATGACTATATGTAGGCCATTTCTAAGTTTGCATAAGCACGCACAAATATCTCCAACAAATGAGCGCCTAACATTAACATCGCTAACGTGTGCAATATTTATATTATATCAATATTCGGAGTCATTATTAGTAATATATATAGCTATTCACTATTGTAAATAGGTACACCTATGTATACATATATATATATATATATATATATATATATATATATATATATATATATATATATATATATATATTATATATTAAGCGAACGCTCGGCCGAGCTACATGGTAGGCGGAGTGGGGTGTTAGGTTTTATTTTCGTTACGGAATTTCTTGATTCGGTCGCCGCGCTCAAAGCCCGCGATAAAAGCTATGCAATAGCTTAAAAACCATTCAAATGTCCAATTGATTCAAAAGAGACCGTTTTCATGTCATTTCATCCAGAACGAAAACAAAGTATTAACTTTTTTACGTAGACGTTCCTGTCATTCGAGGAGCCGTTCAGAGAGATATCGCACGTTTCGTTGATATAGGGATGGACGCAAAAACACAGCAATTCAACTTACCCGTGAGTGCCTGTAATCGTGTTCCCTGGGATCCCTAGGGTTCGTTCTCTGCGTCGATTCCGGATCCCTTCGGTAAACTAGTTCGTCAAACTTTCCACGGTCGTCGAGAGCTACGATTTCTCTTAATTCCGTCATAAGAGTATACTGCAAACAGAAACTAGAGATAATCGGTTTGGACGGAATGTCGGTAAAAGTGCAGGAAATGGAAAATTGTCTCCCTGCCGATTTGTTTTATGGACAATAATTGCAGGATATTCGTTTTGACGTATTTTCATTCATATGTTAATATTTTATTGAATTTTAAATTGATGATGAACCAAACGGGTACAATTATACTTAAATATTTCCACAAAATTGTAGTTTCAAATTGTGTAGTAGAACTTGAAGGGAATATTAAATTTCAAAATATTTAAAAAAAATTAGTCGGGAAAGAAAAACTAAAAAATTGGTGATAAAATTATGGATTCTGCTCAAGAAATGAAAATCTCTCTTATTTGTTAGTGAGTCCTAGTTGAAAACTGAAAATACAGATGAATAGTTTGATGAAACATTCTGAGTAAATATCTACTGAGTAATCAACTATCAACAAATGGTATTATGAATAAAGTTATTGCAGTTTCTAAATTTTGGTTCATCCTCTAACGGTCATTGAATGCTGTCATCTGTAGATGATGTGATTTCGAAACTGCAATAACCTAACTTAAGTTACCATTCATTTCATAGCGAACGCAACGCCATAATAGTATATTACATAAGAAGTGTGTTAACTGGGTTTTTAGCACACGCTAAGTGAAGGTTGAAAAACGAGCCGCAGGCGAGTCTTTTCATTCACTTAAGTGTGCTAAAAACCTTTAACACGCGAGTTATGTATACTATTTTATCTACAACCGTTCGTTTTGATTAAATAAAAATTAATTATAGTCTAAAATTTCCCAACTTGGTCACCAGCAATGTTTTAACTTTTTTTATTGTTATGAAAATTAGGATGTCATAGCGACAAAAAAAGCAACGCCACTTTGAAGTTGTCAGTCAGAATGTCAGTCGAAGATATGGAGATTTCACGGCTAGTTGAAGCTGCTACGGCGAACTTGCTACCACAGAAATCCGGAATTCGCTACGAAAAGGCCTATGATATGTTAATCGAATGGTGCTCCCATAAAAAAGTGGATGACATTAATGAAGATGTATTAATTGCCTATTTTGAAGATAAGTTCAAGGAAAAGAAGTCGCTTTGGTGCAATTATTCAATGCTGAAGTCCACCTTGTCCATAAAAAAGAACATGCAGATAGACAAATTTCCAAGATTAATAGCTTATTTGAAAAGAAAAACCATAGGCAATAATAAATTTTTGCAGCACTAGTGCGTTAAAGTAATAGTTACTGCACTAATATGGGTGCGTAAAAACATAATTTACACACGGTTGTAGATAAAATATTTTATATTGAGATGAAAATATAGTGAACTATATGTTGACAAAAATAAAACAATCTTAATAAATGAGATTGAATTCTCGCTCAGCTCTTGGTGAACCATGATCAAATAATAATAATTCGAATCAAAAACTTGGCTTACTGTTTCACAAATATATATTGAAAATTAACAAAAAGTCGTCAAAATGTTCCGAGTAGTGAACCCATTCTCAAGAGTAATACACAAGAGATGATACCATATTTATTCATAAAACAGATGAAATGAGAGGAAACAAATGGAATTCTAATTGATCATTTACTATGGATTGTTGATTTTTGAAAGAGCTGGTTATCTCTTAAGCTTCTAGAAAGTCGAGTCGTTTACCTTTATTACCTGCATGCAAACATTCAGTTTTATCTACATCTATGAAATGATTCTTTTGAATGCAATGTTCGGAGAAACCCGTAGTATTCTTATATATGGAATAGATATAGAAGGTATAAAATAAAAATATATATAAAAAATAATAATTTTCATTTTTATCAAACATCAAGTTGAATTGAAGTACGGTAAAATTGTTGCCTGAACAGCTCTAATGAGGCCAAAACAACTTCTTGTTGAAAAACTATATCTGAAGTTATGGTACAAATAGTTTAATGTGTAAATATTAAAAATTCGTAATAAGGCTTTGTTATTGGGTTATATTTAATTACTCAATTAACTAATGATGCAGTAAAATAAAGGAATCATGAAAAACATACTTGTTGACCATGGTCAATCTCATACATTACATAAAGTGAACAAGGATTGTGAATGCAGATTTTGCGTTGCGGAATACGTATGAACAGTTCCTTTGGAAAGTTGTTTGATAATTTTTCAAATTATTAAAGAATTTTCCTTGTTCACTTTATGTAATGTATGAAATTGACCATGGTCAACAAGTATGTTTTTCAATGATTTGATTGTTGTATTTTGCGTATTACGCTGCTAGCATCTTCGGAGCACGCTCTCGTGAGTATATCCAAAGGTTTTAAATCACCATGTTAGTGTGCCTTGGAATCATATACACCACTGTTGTAGAGTAGATATCTTCATATCAGGAGGTACGTGTTTGCGCAACAAATTTCTGCATTTTCGGTCTAAGCGGTGAATTGTTCGTTCCCCATATCTTTGGTAAGAGGGCGCTCTGGGTTGTTATCCAGACAATGTTACTTACCACGATTTGTATTGGGGAACAATTAGAAATTTGTTGATTCACTCCGAGTCAAATAAGCTGCACTGATGAGATCTAATAAGATCGAAACAGCTGTATGCCGATTTTGAGTCAGGGTGACTTGACAATTTCTATAATTCACCGTTCGATTGTGAATGCAGATTTTGCGTTGCAGCATACGTATAACCAGCTCCCTTGGAAATTTGTTTGATAAGTTTTTAAATTATTAAACAATTTTTGTTGTTCACTTTATGTAAAATATAGGAATACTAAAAACTGAAATTTTTTTTTCGTCACTCACTTTTTCTGGCGTGTTTAGTAGTTCAGTCATAACTTGTACAAAGGCATCTATGGTCATGTGTTTGGCGGCGTATTCGTCCGTGTAGTAGCAGAGGGTGGTAAACTCAGGCCTAGAAAGGAGGCAGCGGGCCTTTTCCTCCACCATCTGCAGGGCGGCCGCCCATTTCCGGGTAGTTGCTGCCGCTCTACTCCTGCAAAGAATTAATATAGGTAATATTTTCGAAAATAGGTTATCAATATCCTATAGGCCAATTAACTGGTAAGAATGATAAAGTAAGGAGTAAATGAATTTCTATGAAGCTTAGTTCTATATTACAAGTAGCAACATCATATTTTTTTACTGAATAAACTTCAGATAATGATCTGATAAGTAAATGAGTTCCTATTGAGCGGAAAAATGTCAATAAGACTATTCAATGAGGAATAAAGTTGCACTTCGTATAAAAATTTACTTTATTAAGAATTGCAAAGCGCTTTCGCCTATTAGGCCATCATCAGTGCGTTACTCGTCAGATATACATGGAAGTCCTTTGTGATAAATCGACAAAACATTGTAAAAACAATTATATAGACAGTTTTCACATTTGGTTTCCATTCTGGGTTATCTAGGAATATGTTTCTTTTACATTTCAAATTTTACAATCTTGTTTCCAGTCCACTATACACATGGAGTGGATTCATTTCCTTCCACTCCATGTGTATAGTGGACTGGAAACAAGTTTGTAAAATTTGAAATGTAAAAGAAACATATTCCTAGATAACCCAGAACGGGAACCAAATGTGAAAACTGTCTATATAATTGTTTTTACAATGTTTTGTCGATTTATCACAAAGGACTTCCATTTATACTTGACGAGTAATGCACTGATGATGGCCTAATAGCCGAAAGCGCTTTGCAATTCTTAATAAAGTGAAGTTTTACACGTACAACTTTATTCCTCATTGAGTAGTACGTGTACACAGCTTAATCAAAATCACCAATAAGACTATTATATAAATGCAATATTGTGATCCGTTCTTATAGTCGAACTGCTATCAAAGCTTCTTTATCATTGATTCAAAGTTGATGTGGGAGTACCAAAGGAAACTCAGTGAAATAGGCAAGTATAACAAGGTCTTTTCAGTCTAAGTTCCCGGTTACTCGGGAATCAAAGGAAACGAAGACACTGATATACTTGTCACAAAGGGAGCACGAATGCCATTTACTGGCTCTAAACCTTTCTGTGGTAGGTATAGGAAAATGCAACTATAAGAAAGATTTTCGAGAGAATGAGGAAACCTAAAAAGAAACACTCTGGCGGAATCTTTCAAGAATTAATTACTTCAAACTGCTTCTTCAGAACTCCCTCACTGTCCTTCTTACAGGACACTGTTGCCTCATGAAGCATGTGATGAGAAAAGGTTCATCAGAAACTGAGTGTAGATTCTATGAGGAGGAAGAGGCAACTCGTGTTCACCTGGTTATAGAATTCCAAGCCGTTGCAAGCCTACGGAACATTGCTTTGGACAAGAAACTTGTAGGAGTGAGGACGTAACCTCATTGAAGCCATCCCAGATATTGTAGGTTATTAGTACTCTGTAACTAGAAGGTGAACTGTAGATGGCGCAGTAGTACGAACAGCTCTGATGTGGGCCACAATTGACCTTTAGTTTGAGGTGCAGTGTAACCCCATATCAAATAATAATAATGAATAATATCTAAATTCTATGTTCGTAGTTAGTTAAGATCCAACATTCGACCTTCTGGAGTAAACACCTAATGGCATTTAATTCAACTCCAACAAACTTATCCATTGAAGTTTCTTCAAAACTCGGTGGACATACAATTTAACGCAGGGTTCCGAGGGGCTGTTGGGCTTATCTTACCCAGGATTCAAACCTAGTACCGTCCGTGCCCTAGACTATTACTCAAATGTAAACATCACAGCGGCTGATACCTTGAAGTTAGATACTCATGATGGGAGAATTTTCACTAATTAAGTTCAATAGTAGAGGAGGAGGAGATGGCGAACTTTCTTGAAGCTGGCTTACTCAAAATATTTAGATGGGGAGCGGTATCAACTTACTATTATTCAAATAAACAAATATTTCCTCAAGCAAATATTAATCTGAAAATATAATGCTTTTCGGAAAATAACAAATTCCATCTCTCAACAATCCTTGTTTTTGCTCTTTCCATTTTGCGTATGATTTACTGATCTAATTACAAGAACTAGAAAATGATGAAACTTTGAGATAGCTTATGAAATTTATTTCGTATAATGTTTACTTCATTTTTGCAAGAATGCGAACAGTTTTGATGAAAAACTCATATTCAAGTAAATTGTAAAAATAAAATGGAAATTAGACATTACAAAATGTTTTCATTTTTATTAATTAGAATTTCTACAAAATAAATAATTCATAGATATCCTTTATTACGAATCCCAAATCTTGAGGCATGGATCAAATGCGATAACATTCTCAAGCTTCTCAAACATGAGGACCAATTGAGGGGTCAAGTATCAGTTCTCTTTGAAAACAATTTTTCTGTTCTGCATTGAATGTAAAATACCGGAAGAGTCGGTATTAAAAATGAGTTTGAAGAAAAAGTTTTTGAACTAATTTCCATTAATCAGATGTTCAAACTGCAAGCCATTTACTTCCAAACAGTAATAAAATGTTTGTTCAAGATTTTCTCAAATATTTTGTGATATTTCATATGTTATTTCACCACATGCCACTACTTTTCTGTGGCGAAGATCTCCTAAAGAGATTGGTTTCGTATCATAACACGTTCCAAATAACCCAATAAAAAAACCCAATGGTTTTATATCTGGCGATGTTGAAGGCCCTTCAATGAAACACTTCCTACCAAACCATTGTTCGGGAAAATATTGATCCAACGAGTCATGCATAGTATCGCGGAGCGCCATACTGTTGAAAACGTAATTACCACGAAAATTGAGGTAAGATTATCACGTCAAAGTATCAGGTAAAAAAATCAACCAAAACTATTCTTCCAAAATCCCAGCGAAGTGAATGCCTTATAATTTGAACATCTAAATAATTAGAATTCGTTCATTTCAACGTAGAATTTTTTAGCATATTTGTGAAGAGAATTGTAATATCTACAGAAATTATATGCCACCCAATCCTCATACACCATTCAAGATTTTTGAAGAGGTTGCCATCTTGTATGAGGAAATAACCCCATTTACAATCAAAAAAATTTCCCCAATTTCAGCAGGAATATTTTAAATACTCCACCCAGTATTAACTTATTCATTATGTCCCATAATTACGGCTGTTCTTCTTTCCACTGAATAATATCGAAAATCCAAGATGAAAAATTTAGCGATGAATATTTGAGTGTCATATTTTACATGGGTCACAGAGTTTTTCATCCGTATCCCGAGCTTTCAGGGAAATGAAATATTGGTGCTTTTTGCCTAAGTGTCTCCTTAGAATGCAGACGACTTGAACTCTGGCACGTTTAGGCTAAGGTGTTAACCGGATTCTGACGTCAATCTAGTTCGAATAAAACGAGGAAATCTGTTGCACTGCATAAAATAATAAAAACATTTGTAATATTAAAATTGACATGTACCAAACCCAAGATTCGTTTCTAAGCCAATTTTTTTTAATATACGAACAGCTTGAAGCTGTGAAGACCATCACGCACAAAAAACTCATTGATCTGTAGGCATAATTTAAAAGTCCATATTCTCAACAAAAAAAAATTAAATGAAAAATATAGGATCAGTGTCTGTGTAGTAGTAGTTTTCTTCATTGAGAATATTGTGTAAATGAAAGTAGGATCTACTTTCTACGTGATTATAAAAACTTCTATATTTGAATATCTCAAACAGGATGTTCTATAGTTGACGCTAATGCAGTTGCTGTTGAAGAAATTATATTTGTTATACTCATAACTGTATAAGTTGTAGTAGTAGTTGCAGTTGTAGTAGTTGTGAATGTAAGAATGGTTAAGAAGTTTTTGTTGTAGGGGCAGTTTCAGTTGTAGTTGCAGTTGTCATTGTAAATCTATCAATTGTGCAAATGGGTAATTTCAGTCAATCAAAGTAGTTGTAGTTATTTTTGTAGTTGTAGCAGTTGTAGTAGTGAAATTCATATTAGTTGAGATGTTGTTTTAGGTGTAATATCAGTTGAAGTTGTCATGGTTGTCATTGTAATTTTTGCAGTTATAATGGCTCTGCTTTGATCAATCATAGTCAATTGATTAATCACTCAATCTGTCAATTGTGCAAATGGGTAATTTCAGTCAATCAAAGTAGTTGTAGTTATTGTTGTAATTGTAGCAGTTGTAGTAGTGAAATTTATACTAGTTGAGATGTTGTTTTAGGTGTGATATTAGTTGAAGTTGTCATGGTTGTCATTGCGATTTTTGTAGTTGTAGTTGTCATTGTAATTTTTGCAGTTATAATGGCTCTACTTTAATCAATCATAGTCAATTGATTAATCACTCAATCTGTCAATTGTGCAAATGGGTAATTTCAGTCAATCAAAGTAGTTGTAGTTATTGTTGTAGTTGTAGCAGTTGTAGTAGTGAAATTTAAACTAGTTGAGATGTTGTTTTAGGTGTAATATTAGTTGAAGTTGTCATGGTTGTCATTGAGATTTTTGTAGTTGTAGTGGTTCAACTTTGGTGAATCATGGTCAAATGATTAATCAGTTAAAGAATCAAAAGTAAAAAAGATCAATTTCAGTCAATCAAAGTAGTAGTTGTTGTTGTTTTTTTTATGTGATTGTTGAAATTGTATTCTCTGCAGCATGATGAATAATATCATATTCAATAAAAAATCTAATGGTTTTCTTAATATTGCATGCACAAAGTGTTACTCAATGATAGAATATTTTCTTTTTTCGTCTCCCTTACCCAGGACTGCAGAGGTCCCAGTCTCTGTCATAGGCAGTGCAAGAATGAGGAACTTTACCGACGTCTCGCACCACCAAAGACATCCTTTTGTGGTACTTAAGCTGAGCGACTGCTTCATCGTGAGTGACATCCGTGAACGATTGACCGTTAACTTCCAAGATTTGGTCTCCGACCTGGAAAAAAAATTTAGTGTGAAAATTATAGAATTTACGATTCTAAAACACTGAAACATACGCAAAACGTTTTTAATCCATCGAACTTACCATCAATCCCGCTCTGTCAGCCACAGAATCTTTGTCAACTCCAGTGATGAAAATTCCCAAATTATATTCAACGCCACCTCTGATCATTAATCCGAGGCTCTGTCCCGGTTCAATGCAGAGATCCACCTGTAATCAAATCATAAATTCTAAATTACTAGTCAAATTCAATAACTGTCTACTCTTACATGAAACAAAGATAATTGTCATTTTTATTTTCAAGGGAATTCAGAGAAAATTAGTTTCATTCGTTTATAGAAAAATGATCAATATCTTTTGTTAATATGTCAAATTTGGCAGGTTGAAGGACATATTATTTAACCATCGTATTCCAATGAAATTAGATGAAAAAATAAAAAACCTCTATAGTTATAGGTAGTATTTGAGTTATTCATATTTTGTGTATGTTTGCTTTTTAACTGTTGAATAATTTCACGAAAATACTCGATACAAACTCATCTATTCCGAGTTTCAAATAATATGCGTCTTCTCGCAACTCCAAGATATATTTTCGATACATTTTCAATGTTAATCAGTCTCAGGGCCGGATTAACCATTAGGCAGAGTAGGCAACTGCCTATGGGCCCGTGAAAGCACCAAAAAAAAAAATTTCATAGAATGAAAATTTTATTTGAAAATTTGTATGAAATTCCTCAACAATATTATTGCTTTCTTTCGACGCATGTTGTCAATTGATTAAATACTTCATACATACAGAACCATCTAGTATATAGTAGTAGAACTAATACTGTCTCCGTCTCAGAACTGTTTGAATTCATTGTCAATAATGGCATATGAAAATGATCTATTAGAAAGGGTCAACTTTCAAGATGTTTTAAACGATTTTGTTTCTAAAAAAGTTAGAAAAGTTAATATTTAAACTTACAAAAACAATAAATATCTTGTATTTGCGTTTAACAAGATTAAATTTAAAATAACCGTGTCCCGTCTCATTTCACTTTCCTAGCCCATTATGCAACCTGGATCATCATTCATCACTTATCTACAATCTATTCATTAAAACCATTTCAATAAAGCTAACGAGTCAGGTAGGGTGATGCTGCAGCATCAAGTCAAAGTAATCATGTTGTTGCAATATCACAGAAGACTTTGAAATAACAGGATACCTCTACTGGAGTCGATCATCTGGAAGTAACTTACATCCCTTTATCAACTTGAAAAGACCTGGGGCCCGGACAGGGTTGTTGCCTAGGGACCCGGACAGACTTAATCCGGCCCTGATCAGCCCTAAATATTGGAAAACAATCATAAAGAATAATATCAAATTTATTTTTGACATCTACATCACAAAATCCTATGAATCACTTTATGAATCTCCTTGATTTATTTCTATATCGTCTTTCGTTTAACAAGAATTCTGTTTCTTCGAAAGTTGATTTTATTTACCAACTACATACTACTTTAACAAAAAATTCTCCAAGAAAAAAAACAAAAAGTCGACCTCAGTATCTTAAGAATGCAACAATTTGACAACAAACGTTATCATTCTTTGAACTGCAGATAACAAAATCTTCACCTACAGCTGTTCATTCTTCTTCTTCCGGTAGATAAGACATCAGTCGTAACACTTTCATAGCAAATATAAAGATTTAATCTGATAAGTCACAAAAAATCCATTTATCTCTTTATGTTCCAAAAGAACTGGTGAAAAACTATTTCACTGTTGGAAAATTCCCTTGGGCGTATCCGAAAATGGAGTGGCAGAATGAAAGGAGCTCGATGAGAACATCTGCAGCTCTGGGATGAATATTGCATGACTTCGCGGAGAAGAAAATCCGTAGGATTCTTCTTTACCTACCTTTGTCACTTGGAGACAAAATCGAAAAACTTTTGCAGTGAACCGATATATATATATATATATTTTTTTTTTATAAATACATATATTTATATATATATATATATATATATATATATATATATATATATATATATATATATATATATATAACTATATTTATATATAGTTACTATTTTTGGGGGAAATTTGAGGAATTCTGAAATTAACGAATATTTGGCAACATGGAGAAGCTTACCTACATCCAGGATTGAATGGCAGATAACTGAGGTAGAAGAAGAAGAAGAAATTTGACACAGAACACAACTGCGAATTTCTTCCAAATAACTAATTCAAATATAAACAATAAAGTTTAAACTTTAAAATAAAACACACTTGGCTTAAGTTTCACTATATAAAAATATTTAGATACTGTATTTAGCAATAAAGGATAGTCGGCATGTTTCGAGTTATGAGCTCATTATCAAGACTGACTACAGGAGAGTATTACATCTTATTTTATAAAACAGACAAAAGCAAAGGTGATGCCTTAAAATCAGTTTGTTCGTTTACAAGGGGTAATTTACTATTATGGGCGGAACTTATTTCACGAATTTCAAGATCAAGGCTCTTTCCTTTGTTGTCTGAATGCAACAATTGCGTTTTGTTGAAATCCAGGAAACGATTAGATTTTATACATTGTTCGGAGAAGCCAGTGGTATTTTTATATTGCAAAATTGACTCTTAATGTTGTTCAACACAAATGTCTATATTCCTTCCTGTTTGTCTAATATAGAAAGCAGGACATTCGTCGCAACATATTTTGTAAACACCACTGTTTTCTCCGATGTCAGATTTTTCTTTATTATCGACCAATAATTCTTGGTCAATAATAAAGAAAAATCTGACATAGGAGAAAACAGTGGTGTTTACAACATATGTCCTTCTTTCTATATTGGCCAAACATGAAGGAATATAAACATTCGTGCTCAAGAACATAAAAAGTCAATTTTACGAAATAGAAATACCACTGGCTTCTCCGAACATTGTATGAAATCTAATCATTTCCTGGATTTCAACAAAACGTAATTGTTGCATTCAGGGAACAAAGGAAAGCGCCTTGGCCTTCTTGAAATTCTCGAAATAAGTTTCGCCCATAATAGTAAATTACCCCTTGTAAACAAACAAATTGATTATCAGGTATCACCTGTGCTTTTGTCTGTTTCATAAAGTAAGATGTAATTTCTTCTAGTTTTAGCTTCTAGTTTTAAGTTAGTCCTAAGTACTTAGAGTGTAAGCTGGCTCCTGAGCACAGAGAGAAATTTTCTCTCTCTTCAGGTTTTCACATGTATCTCCTTAGGAAGAATCTTTGTAATTAAATAGCCAATAAATATTATTATAAATATTATACTCTCCTGTAGTCAGTCTTGATAATAATAATAATACAAATCCTACAGGTAAAAAACCCAGTTACAGGAAAAATTCTTAAATAACTAAATAAAAATTAACAGAAGCAGCTTCAAAAATATTAGTATTACAATAACTAAAATTAACTTTTAAAAAGAAATGACAGAGAAAAAAAGAAAGAAAAAAAAAATTACTTCAAGTAGATAATGAGTTCATAACTCGAAAAATGTCGACTATCCTTTATTGCTAAATACAGTATCTAAATATTTTTATATAGTGAAACTTAAGCCAAATGTGTTTTACTTTAAAGTTTAAACTTCATGCTTCATGATATTTCACTAAGTGATGTGCGAGAATTCAATCTCAGTTATCAAACATAAACCTTAAGAATGAATGGAATCAGTAAAATGGTAAAAACTGTGAATCTATACGTTTCAGTCAAATTTTTATTATAATTTACCGACGTTGGATTTTGTACAGAACGTACTGAATAAAACCTCAGATGCTTCCCAGATAACTACTGTAAACATAAACCTTCCGAATAAATCGAATCAGCAGTTCGGAAATGGTGAACGTAGCTATGTTTCGGTCAAATTTCCATCAAAATTCACCGACATTGCGTTTTACACGGAACACACCGAATAAAAATATCAGATTCTTTCCAGATAGCAAGTTCGAAAATAACCCTTCCGAATGAATCGAATCAGAAGCGGATCTCTTCACGCGGGCCCTTATGAATTAATCGAATTTTCCGGAAGGTTTGGCTCGCAGTTTTCACGGTCGCTCAGGGGCGAAATGAAATCTACCCGTAAAGGCTATAACAGGGGATTCAACGTTCGACTTCTGTTTGCATTCGTGATGGTAAAATTCGTGTTAAATTAAGTAGAAACTAGGGCGGTTCACGATGGAAACAATTTCAGTGTCAAATTCAGCGGGATGAAATGATATAAAATTAAGGTAAGATAAAACACGTCAAGAACCGGGATAGCTAGACAGTGGAAATTTTCACAAATCATGTATTTCTGTAGCCGCTACAATAGATACTTGTTTGAAATTAAGCAATTTTACGCCAATCTGGCAACTATGTATAACTCTGTTCTGCAACCCCCTGAGAGTTGCTGAACGACCGAAGGGTCGTTTCTAGTCAGTCTATTATAAACTATTATACAACTACTATGTTAGAATACAGTCCGCTTTATATCTAAATAAAAACAATTTAAAAATCACAGCAATTATATTCAACATTTGGTCCATTCGAACCTGGATACACCAGTCTCAATTGGAAAGTTATTACTTATCACAATTATATGTAATAACATATCACTAGCAATTAAAGTCAATAAATCACAATTATTTCGTGACAAGTGAGTGCAGAACCGAAGAAACATCCCTACAGCAGGTAGCAGCCATATCGGACAGCTCGGTATTCAAGCCGACAGTGCACGTAAACGAACCACGCGGTTACTGGGCGACTGGACGACGATAAGAAAAAGGATCTAGCTAGTTTCAAGAATACGCACTTACGCAGGCAAACAAACAGTAAGTCGATTAGTTTTCCTTCTATTCTATCCTATCCATCTTACTATAATATTATACGCCTAGACTGAGATTGTTTTCATTATTTTGAATTTAGTTTCTTTTCAATAGTTTCAATTGCATTACCTTCGGAATGGCAGAACAATTTAAGAAGAACATTCGATTACGCGGAGTAATTAAACAAAAACTAACACATTTGGGAAAATACGTAAATTCAATTAGAAGCGCCACACCTGATCGTAAGCCCTCACAAATTGAAATTGAACTAAAATGTCAGAACTACTCACAAATATATCAGGAGTTTGAAAATGTTCAATTGCAAATTGAGATTGCGTGCGAGGAAGATAATTTGGACGAGCAGTTCAGTGAAAGAGAACAATTTGAAAATAAATATTGCCAAGCTATGTCCTATTTGAGGGAATATATTTCAAATTTGCTAACACAATCTCCCACGCAGCCTCAATTAACTCAAACAATTAATCAAAATCAACTCCAAACAAATTCTAAGGTCTCTCAATCAAATCTCCAAAATTCACCAAGTGCAAGTTCACCAAATTCATCTCAGTTAGATTCTTTACATAATTTAATGGTTCCTAAACTGAAAATACCAGTGTTCAAAGGCGAATTTGAACATTGGTTAGATTTCAAGATGGCTTTTCTTTCGGTTATGAACACGGATTCACTTACAAGCAACCATAAATATCAATTATTGCGTGCTTCCGTTGACGGATATGCCAAACGACTAGTTGACAATACAGAAATTGCGCAGTTAGTGCCTGGCAAGCTCTTACAGAGCGATATGATAAGAAACACTAGTTAGTTAATAAACATATAAAAGGTATTTTCAACTAAGACGCTATTCAGAAAGAATCTTCCAGATTTTTTAGATAATTTCTTGACAGTGTATCACACAAAATATCTGCAATTGAAAATTTGAGAGTAAGCAAAGACTATTTATGTGATGCCCTACTCATTTACATAATTTCGACAAATTAGACAAGCAAAGCTTGAGAGACTGGAAAGAAGTTGATAACGGGGGAATTTCCAAAAATGAATGAGTTTTTTGGGAATTCTTCCAAAGGCAAAGCTGATCTTTTTGGAAGAATATTCAAACCACAATTCAGCGCATATTTCTCATCAAACACATTCTTCAAAATTCAATAATATAAAACAAACTCGCGGCATTTCACAAGTCAATTCATCCTTTAACAAAGGAAAGTTTGCAATTTTTGTCACAAGTCATACCTAATTAACAGCTGTCCAACTTTTTTGAAATTAGATAATGCCAAAAGAATTTCTGAAATTGAAAAAATTTGCGGTATGTAAAAACTGTTTAAGAAGTGGTCATACCCACTGAAAATTGCTATTTGGGTCCATGCAAGCTTTGTAAAATAAAAACATAATACAATTGATTGCATCCAAAGAATGATAATAATTCTTCTACCAATGTTATCATTGAAGAAACCCAAAATCTGTCCTTTTTAATAAATCCATCAGTTAATGTTTCCACAGTCAAAACACATGTGTTGCTTTCAACGGTTGTTTTCAATGTAGCCAATATACAGGGTGAAATGATACCTTGTCGTGCACTTCTTGATAGTGGGTCACAAACTAATCTACTCACGGAAGAGTTTGCACACAAATTACAATTGCCATTAATATCTACAAAAATTTCTATTGTTGGAATCAATCAAGCAGTGTCTAACCTAACAAAAAGGTGTCACATTGATATATTTTCTCGATTTAGCGATTTTCATACAAATTTACAATGCTATGTGATTTCTGAAATTTCTACTGAAATTCCATCCCAGAATTTTTCAATTCTGGATTGGAATATTCCAGACAATATTCCGTTATCAGATCCTAATTTTCACAAATCGAGAGAAATTGATTTAATTATAGGAGCCAGTTTATTCTGGGACCTTTTAGAAGTTGGTCACATATCTTTGGGAAAAAATAGACCTGTTTTACAAAACACAAAATTAGGATGGATTGTATCCGGAATGGTACCTATGCCTAATAAATATTGTAAATTACAATGCAATTTTACCAAAACCATTATTGAGGATTTGCAATTGAAACGTTTTTGGGAGATAGAAGAAGTTGGCAGCGTAAATCTAATGTCATCAGATGATAAAGAATGTGAAAATATTTTTGAAACCACTACCTATCGCAATGATGAAGGTAGGTTCGTGGTGGAATTACCATTAAAGTTTTCTCCTGATCTCCTTGGTGACTCTTTCAACACCGCTAAAAGACAATATTTATCACTAGAACGTAAACTCGCCAATAATACTCAACTCAAGTATCAATATCATGAGTTTATCAATGAATATATGTCACTAGGGCATATGACAAAGGTTGATGACTCCATGAAATATTCAAACCCTACATATGTTTTACCTCACCATGGAGTACTAAAAGACAGCAGTCTAAGTACTAAATTGAGAGTAGTTTTCAATGGCTCATGCCCTTCCGAAACTGGTTGGTCGATCAATGACCTCCAATATGTTGGGCCAAAACTCCAAAATGATATTCTACTCATTTCACTGAGATTTCGACTACATACTTATGTTGTATCATCAGATATCAAGAAGATGTATCGTCAAATTGTAATGCAACCTAAACATAGGCCATTACAATCGATTCTTTGGCGTTCAAATAATGAACAAAATATCGCTATTTATCAACTAAATACAGTAACATACGGTACCACGTCTGCTCCATATCTTGCAGTGAAATGCATTCAAACTTTAGGTTCATCTGTTAACGATGATCTAGTTTCTAAGGCCATTATAAACGACTTCTACGTAGACGACCTTTTAACAGGTCCATTCTTAATCAAAAATAAAATGGGTCAGGACCGTAAATTAATAAAAGGTTATGTATGTGTATTTGTGTGTTTCATAACTAAAGCAATCCATCTAGAAATATTATCTGATAAGACTACAGATTGTTTTTTCGCATGTTTCAACAGATTTATATCTAGACGCGGACTCCCGACTAATGTTTATTCTGATAATGGGTCTACATTTAAGGGAGCATCTAATGAACTTAAGGCACTTGGTCAATTTTTAAGCAATAATCAATATTGTATTCACAACTTCGGTATTAAATTAAACATCACATGGCATTTCATCCCTCCTTACAGTCCAAATTTTGGAGGCCTCTGGGAAACCGCTGTAAAAAGCATGAAATGCCATTTGATGCGTACGATGAATAACACTTCACTGGCATATGAAGAATTTTCTACCGTTTTGTGTCAAATTGAAAGCGTTCTCAACTCTAGACCGTTATACGCTATGTCAAGTGACCCTAACGACCTAGAACCATTGACTCCCTCCCAATTCCTTATTGGTCGCCCTGGCACTCATTTGCCCAATCCTGACTTTTCATCCACTCCATCTAATCGACTCAGTAAATATGAACACATCCAGCAAATGAGCAAGGATTTTGGACAAGATTTTCTAAAGAATACATAAACCAGCTACATCAGTCGCATAAATGGACAGGTGATACATCACAACCTAAACTACAGCCTGGTGTACTGGTACTAATTAGAGGAAATAACCAACCATCCTATCAATGGATGCTAGGACGGATACTCCAACTTATTCGAGGAAAGGACGGTATATCTAGAGTAGCAGAGATACAAACTACCAAAAGTGTATTCAAGAGAAGTGTAAGACATTTGTATCCACTGCCTATTGAGAGTGACAATCAGAACAGATCAGTGTAGCAAATAGTGTTTTTTTTTTTTGAGAAATTTATATTGAAGGTGCCCTCCAAGGCGGGGGCTATGTTTGAAATTAAGCAATTTTACGCCAATCTGGCAACTATGTATAACTCTGTTCTGCAACCCCCTGAGAGTTGCTGAACGACCGAAGGGTCGTTTCTAGTCAGTCTATTATAAACTATTATACAACTACTATGTTAGAATACAGTCCGCTTTATATCTAAATAAAAACAATTTAAAAATCACAGCAATTATATTCAACAATACTAAAAACAAAATAAAATGAATATTTAAAGGGGGAATATTTAAACGTGATTTTTTTGCCCTTTTTTTGCTTGATATCAATAATGGCAACAGGTAGGCACTTGAAGTATTCCGATTCTGCCATTTATTTTGAAAACCGATGCGTCAGGGTTTGCCATGGGAGCGGTACTCTGTAATAATAATGATAAACCTATAGCTTATGCAAGTCGAACACTTGATAAAGCAGAATAGTATATTCTGTAACAAGGTTAGAATGAAAATTCGATGCGAGTGGAAAAGTTCCGAGCGCGAGCCGAAGGCGAGCGTGAGGAACCACGAGCATCACGAATTTTCATTCTAACCGAGTAGCAGACTATACTTTCTCCACGATCGAAAATTTTAAATATATATTTTTATATGAAAACGAACAAAAGATAATTTATATTACAGAACTCAATCACAATTATATTAAATAGTTGATGGAATCCGTCGTTACTACGTGTTAATTTAACATGATTAACAAAACTAAATTTGAATTTACTACGTTTATTATCACAAAATATTTTGAAAAATATAACACTGCGATTGCAATTTCGGTCACTAGACCATCATCGGGCAGATTGAGTTAAGAACTGAGTACAGAATAATTATAGATTTGTGCTTACGGGTGGGAAAGGATTATTGCAGGTACCTAAATAGACAAGAGGAACATATTTCAAGAAGGGCTAATCGAGTGAATTTCACAAATTGGTACAATACAATGTTCTTAGAAAAGTCATTATTGTTTAAATACACTAAATATAGGAGAATATATCAAGTCAATCTGGTCGTTCAGCAAGATATCTTTTGCATTATTATTGAGTTTAAAAATTTCTAATGATTCTAAGTAAGCAAGTTTGGTTCCTTTCGGTAATTTGTGCATGATTTGAAAATTATCTATTTGTGGAAATGGGTTCATAGCATTCACCCAAATATAAAGTTCAAAATTGAAAAAGAATTGGATCGACAAATAAACTTCTTGGATTTAGCTATCTTTCATAATAAAAATACTTTGAGTTTCGATATATATAGAAAACCAACTTTCACGGATATCTGTATACCGTCGGATTCAAATCATCCTCTTTCCCATAAACATTCAGCTTTTAATTCAATGATCCACAGAGCGTTTTCAATTCCATTATCCGTAACAAATTTAGCGAAAGAAATTTCGACTATAAAACTAATTGCGTCAAATAATGGTTTTCATACAAGTTTGATAGATAAAATGATAAACAAGAAACGTAATCAACTAGCGTACAACAGCATATATCCCCAATTAAAAGTAGAAAAATCGGAAAAATTCACATCTTTAACATATTTTGTTCCTTTAACAGAAAAAGTTGCTAATGTCATACCTAAATGTAATATTAAAATTGCTTTCAAACCTAAGACAAAACTCTCAGGATTTTTATTCAATGCCAAAGATATCACTTCAAAATTTGAAAGTTCAGGAGTTTATAAGTTGATTTGTCCTGTATGTAAAGGAATATATAGGTCAGGACTGGTCGATCGTTCAAGACAAGATTTAAAGAGCACCAACAATCTTCTTTGAAAAATAAAACGGATTCAACGTTTTCAAAATCATTTGCCGTGGTGTGAAACCACCACACATTTTCCACAAATAGATAATTTTCAAATCATGCACAAAATTACCGAAAGGAACCAAACTTACTTACTTAGAATCATTAGAAATTTTTAAACTCAATAATAATGCAAAAGATATCTTGCTGAACGACCAGATTGACTTGATATATTCTCCTATATTTAGTGTATTTAAACAATAATGACTTTTCTAAGAACATTGTATTGTACCAATTTGTGAAATTCACTCGATTAGCCCTTCTTGAAATATGTTCCTCTTGTCTATTTAGGTACCTGCAATAATCCTTTCCCACCCGTAAGCGCAAATCTATAATTATTCTGTACTCAGTTCTTAACTCAATCTGCCCGATGATGGTCTAGTGACCGAAATTGCAATCGCAGTGTTATATTTTTCAAAATATTTTGTGATAATAAACGTTGTAAATTCAAATTTAGTTTTGTTTAACAATTATATTAGGTAAACACTCAATAATTCAAGAAACATTCTACTTTGTATTAATTGTTATATTTGTACAGTTCTCGAAATGAAAACTGGTGCATTATTGGAAGAATTTTCAACAATTGCGTGGTTTGTAGAAGATGAACTATCAGTCACATAATTTGAAGTGAAGGCATGATTAGCGGTGTATTAGATCCAGTAATTGATGAGACTAACTTATTTTCTTTATTTATTCGATTTTGCACCGAATTTTTTATGTATCCTTCTGGCACTTGAGAAGAATTCCACCTCCCATGCCTTTTTAGTGTTTCCATATCTGCTCATGTGTCCACTAACACAGTAGCCGACGTCCTCCGATAACAATGACCAGTGTAGTGTTGTATTTTCACACTGTGATTCTGAACCACTGCATAAATTCATAATACTTATTATATTTTCGAATGAAAACGTGACAGCAATAATTTTGACACTCACTCAAATTTGCCACTACGATGACAATCAACTGCGTCAAGGCTAATGTCATTATTGCTAGCCAGTGTGAGAATATTATTCTATCACAAAGGAGAGAAAGCAAATACATTTAAATTGCATGGGGGCAGAGGTGTTGCAGAATATTTCTTCAATCTCAAGAGAGAGAATTCCAGCATTCTGTAATCAAATTTGATATCAGAATTGACGAATTCTGTGATGATCGTGGAGAAAGAAATTATTGTACCATCGAGAAAGAACTTTTGGGTAACTTATGGGCGGTTAAGCATTTCAGACCTTATTTGTATGGGCGAAAATTTATTATACAAACAGACCATCGTCCATTAGTTTATTTGTTTGGAATGACAAATCCATCAAGTCGTCTAACAAAATTTAGGTTAACTTTAGAAGAATACGATTTCGTTATACACTACATTAAAGGTACGGCAAATGTAACAGCTGACGCACTATCACGGATAGAACTTCCAATAACAAACTTACGTGACATATCTAGTAACATTGAGGGAACTCTAAATGTTCTAACGAGGTCTCGAGCTAAGGAATTTAAAACGAGTAATGACGATAACAAAAATTTCACTGAATCAACCAGGACTGATCACCCCGGACTAGTGGAATTATTGAAAAAACCTAAAAATTCGACACACTTAAAACCAATCAAGCTTGATATATATAATAAATTAATAAACAGTGAGAAGAAATTTAAATTTGTTAATGATAGCCTTATCTATGATGATATATCACAAATAATTTACTTTAAATGTACAGATTCTTGCTCAGCGTCTAAGCATCGCGCGTCGCTGAAAGACTGTAAAATATTGTGCGCACAAAATAATATATTTGAATTAATAATTATAAAAGATAAAGAAGCTGCAGCTTTAATTAATGAAATACTTGAGCTATCCAATTTATTTAAAGAGGCCACTATAAAAATTTCTTTCTTGAAAAATATTCGACCTATTAGCGATTTACCAACGAGAAAACTAATACTAAATGATTTTCATATGTTACCCACCGGTGGACACTCAGGAATAAACCGAATGTTTAATAATATAAAGAAATACTATTTTTGGAACGGTCTTCATAAAGATGTCGAACCTTTCGTACGACGATATGATGATTGTCAAAGATATAAACATTCACGACCTCACATTGCACCGCTCACAATAACAACTACAGCAACAGAAGCTTTCCAAAAAATATTTCTAGATCTTGTTGGTCTAATTGAAATGGATGTTAAAGAAAATAAGTATATTTTAACGATTCAATGTGACTTATCTAAATTTGTAGAAGCTTATCCGCTACCCAACAAAGAAGCTGTTACTGTAGCCAAGTCATTGGTAAATAATTTTATTTTAAAATATGGGGTACCAGCTGAAATTGTAACTGACCAAGGGAAAGAATTTATTTCTTCAGTATTCAAAGAAACGTGTAAGATTTTGAGCGTAAAACATCTAAATTCAACATCCTACCATCACGAAACTTTAGGAGCACTAGAAAACTCACATAAGCATCTAGGCGCGTATTTGAGAATACAAGTTGCGAACTACAATACCGCATGGAGCGATTGGTTACCTTTTTGGTGTTTCTCATATAATACACACGTTCATACAGAGACAAAATGCACTCCATATGAGTTAATGTATGGACGAATTGCACGATTACCTTCAAACATCAATGAAAATGTCTTATCCTTTGGAACTTAAATTCAGAGTACAACAAGCAAGCGCTGAAGCACGGCAAAATTTAATTCAAGCAAAGTGTAAAAGAAAAATTTTTTACGATCAGCGCAGTACACCTGATATTAGTTTTAAGAAAAATGACTTGGTAATTGTAAAAAAATAGTGTAGTTAATAAACTCGACGAACTATTCAAAGGACCTTATAGTGTAGTGCGGGACGAAATTTACTGATAAAAGTGGACAATAAGGATGTTACAATACACAAAAATAGGGCTAAACCTTATTATCAATAATGTAAATAGAATTAGTGTAATAGTAGAGAAAAAAAAATAATAATAATTAAAATAAGTTGAAAAAAAAAAAGTCATATTTAAAAATTTTTTTCTTTTTTTTTTTACTCTGCCAGGGGAGGTGTAGTGATAAGATACTTTTGTAATATTCATATGTTAATTCACCCATTTAGTCGAGGTCATTATACAGGAAGTATTGCGACAGTTCCACGGGTCATCGGATCATTTCTAGCCCAGTAAACCCGAATTGTTGATATTCCACATATTCATTATATTAAGTAAACTTTAAAGTGCTGACTCTACTCCGCCGAACTTCCGTTAAATATTGTCCCCCATAGTTCAAAAACAATGCCTATTTGGCCATTTTCTGATGCTTGTTATTTTTTTTACAATTTCAATAGTGTTTTTAAGTCAGCTTCATTATTCACAGAGTATAAAAAATCTACATTGGGCCAATACGGATCTGGATAAAGCACTAGAAAATATTGTTGATGGGAACAGAAACTGATTTTGAACGTTAAATTTGGTTTAGTTAGGTTTTGTACCTTTTCTGTGTTCTCTTGTTCAGTTTGAAGACCGTCTTATTTTCCTTTGTAGCCAGAAAAAGTGCTTAATTTTAGTTTTGTGATTTGTATCAAAATTAAGTTTCATTTTGATGTAAATTAAATTTTTACTTTTGCGAAGAAATTTTAAAATATCCAATTTTGATACCAATTGATAGGGATGACTTTGATAATCTATGTAAGCTTGGATTATCAAAGCAACTCTAAGCGAACATAGCATTGATAAAAATCATTTTGAGAGTATTGAACTATGGATTACATTTGTTAGAGGATTGCAGTCAAATACTGGAAATACTTTAACAATAGAATAATTTTTATTATTCACAATTTTTTATTAGAACATGAAACAAAACTATCTGACATTGTAATTATTTTTTTTTGTAATTATTTTTTTTGTCACTATGACATACACAACTATGATTATATAAAATATAATTCAAATGAAATAGAACAAATTCTAACAACATTATCATAATTTATAGACATTCGTTTTAATGTTAAAAAAACAGTGTCAAAGTTACCCCAATTTGAATATAACTTTGAGAAGGCACTTTTTATTATTTTTCAGCAAGTATACAATTATTGCAGTTTTTGTATTACCCTAAATATCTTCATCAGCCATAGTTTGAACATATATTATATTTTTTGGCGCAAAAGTAAACATAAAACTATGCTTAGTTTTGCGTCAAATCACCTCAAAAAACCTATCAATGTCACCCCTTTTTGACGGTAAGTTAATTTATTGATTTGTAAAGATTCGAGGTAATTTTATTTCAAAATATTTTTTCCTTATTCAATATTTCTAAGCATCAGCTTATAGTTCTCATTAATTAAATAATTTTTATAAAAAGAATCTGCTTTCTCATTGTCAAAACAACGTTTATGTTCTGAAATTATAATTTGAATATCATAAAAATATAAAATTTTCCACACCTTTCATATTTTAAATTAATTTTTAAAACTTATTAAGTAAATAAAATTCGTCATTGATTTGAAAATCACAAAATCAATGTTTTGTTATTAAATACAACAAATTTATTACAAACATCATCCAAATTTCTACTCAACATGAAATGCTCAATCTAAGCAATTTTTGTCTTTATATAAGCACTTAAGTCAATATTTTATCTATTTCAAAATGGGATGGATTAAGCAAGTCAAGAAGGCCTATTCTTTGAAAAAGAAAATAGTTTGATACAGATAAAACATCCAACTTCGCTTCTAATACACAAATATACGAAACTTTCATATGAATGAAACTTTTCGACGAAAATCATAATTTCCAGAAATATTTTATAGATTGAACTGAAGATAGGGATTCGAACATTTTGTAAAGACGGTATGCGAAGCTCGAATTTGAAACTTCGTTTTATTTTGACATGAACCGTTCAACATTTTTCATTCCTCGCCAAAAAAAGAAACACTTTAAAGCATTTCAATGTTAGTAGTATAGTTTCATTATTCTTTGAGTAATTTCCACAAATTTATCTTACCCTCCTCACGCTTCGGTCCTTGCTCGAGGTCCGTCCATAACCGTAACGCTGGGGCGGTACTTGACCGCCTCTCCTGTATTCCAGTGGCGGGGATACGGGACGCCCGTGCCTGTCCATCCAAGAACACGTCTGCCTCATCTGCCACGGTGCGCCGCCTCCAAGCCCACCAGACGTTATCGCTGGAGAACGAACCGTCATACTGAGCGTTTTACACGATTTCAACATCTAAAAAAAAAACTTCTACTGTAGGAAAATTCAATAACCAAATAATACAGATATATTCAGCCATTCAATTGGAAAATTATCTTATAAGTTTAATTAAACTGAAGAACCACAACAATTTAAAAATAATTCAGTTTGACGCTTGAAGAAAATAAGGATATGACTCCTTATAGGTTCCCATTAGTTTATAAACAGAGATTTAAATAAATCAGCCCGTTAGTACTTGACTGTTGTTAATGATGAATGAAAAATCGATCGAAGTAAAACCAGAAGAATCATTTAGAATTACGAAAGTTATAAATAAATCCCCAAGGTTGGGCTGGCGATATGAGTTTCGATACTATGTGAATTCTATTCCTTTCTGCACAATGATAAACATCAACATATTCTCTAACAAATTATTGAATCTATATACCCACTACTATTCCGGATACTATTGTAATATTTGAACACACAAAAATACCATCTTGCACACTAAATCGGCTTATACACTTTCAGTCAAAGTGGGAACATACAGATACGTTGTACCTCCGACAGTACCTAATTTCTGTTACAATGGATAAATGTTTTTACTATGTTTACTCTGATGAACAAAAACAAAACTTGTATTTACTAGGTTTATTATCACAAAGATACTTTGAAAAATATAACACTACGATTGCAATTTCGGTCTCTAGACCATTCAATCGAAAGTAGAAAAATCGGGAAAATTTACATCTTTAACATATTGGTCCTCTAACAGAAAAAGTTGCTAATGTCATACCTTAATATAATATTAAAATTGCTTTCAAACCTAAGACAAAACTCTCAGGATTTTTATTCAATGCCAAAGATATCACTTCAAAATTTGAAAGTTCAATAGTTTATAAGTTGATTTGTCCTATGTATGTAAAGGAGTGTATATAGATCAGATTGGTCTATCGTTCAAGACAAGATTTAAAGAACACCAACAATCTTTTTTGAAAAATAAAACTGATTCAACGTTTTCAAATCATTTCCGTGAAAACCACCACCTGTTTCCACAAATAGATAATTTTCAAATTATGCACAAATTACCGAAAGGAACCAAACTAACTTTCTTAGAATCATTAGAAATTTTAAAACTCAATCATAAAGCAAAAGGCGATATCTTGCTGAACGACCAGATTGACTTGATATATTCTCCTATATTAGTGTATTCAAACAATAATTAAAAGTGTTTACAAAGATTGGTAGCCCTGAGAATTGTGATATGATACAGAGTGATATTGAGAGGCTTCATGAGTATTGTCAGGCTAATTCCCTCTTTCTCAACTTCACTAAATGTTTCATCATAACGTTTACAAAGAATGTCAATAGAATCGTATTTCCGTATTCTGTGGGCGGACACTCGCTTCAGCGCGTCTCTGTCATACGTGATCTTGGCAGTGTTGCCAGTGCTAATACGTTCGTATCAGATCTAGTACTATTTTAATAAATCTGGTACGCTAATACGCCGCCAGCAATTCTAATACGTTTTCAAATAAATTTTATTTTCCAAAATTACAGCAATAACATACGAAAACTCGATACTCGTCGAACTTCGATGATAGCTGATAGCAAGCAACAAGCTATTCGTATTATTAAGCATTATTTACCACTGACACTACAAGCATGTGTATGTGTGTACCATAGAAATCTTAATATATATATATATATATATATATATATATATATATATATATATATATATATATATATATATATATATATGTACTTATATATAGTATATATCTATGGTGTGTGCATACAGAATGGGCCATCCATAACTTTCCACTCCGAATTTTGAGCTTTGGGATGGAATAACGAAAAAATGCTCGGGCAGGTCAAATTTTGTTGAAAGAGGGACAAATAAGGGTGTTAAAATGAGTTTGATAACACTACCCCTCTAGCCGCAACCCCTAACAGCTGTCATTTTTGAATAGGGAAAAGGGGTCGAGCAGCACCTTGGTTGAAAAGGCAATTCAATTTCCTGCATGAGTGTATTTTTTTTTCATTGCTTTATTAATATACAGAGTGACTCAGTATTGCATCAATAACTTTCACACGCCGAATTTGGATCTTTGAGATGGAAAAAACGCTCGGACGGGTCAAATTTTGTTGAAAGGGGGACAAATAAGGGTGTTCAAATAAGTTCGATATCACTACCCCTCTAGCCGCAACCCCTAACAGATCTCATTTTTTTTAAAAGTAAGAAATAAATAAATGAATTCTCATTCTCAAACAGGCTTCTCAATATCAACGAAATCTAGTTATCGCCGCCTTTTTTTGCAATTTCTCGATCTCTACGCGTATCTCAGTGAACATAATGAAAACAAAAAGAAGAAATCGACTAGATGTAGATACTTGTGATTCTATTTTACATGCCAAAGAATTATTAGGGAATGAGACATGCTACACTTGGCAACCAAGTGATAGTTTATTGAAGCGCAAACCCCAATATCATCAGTGAACCTGAGTGAACCATGATGAACCAAAAATAACTTTTAGTCCATATTTTCGTTAAATAATTTATTTTTTGTGTTTTTTTTTCATTAAAAATTATATAATGTTGGTAGTTGGACTTTAATTTTGAATCAATTTTCCTACACAACCTATTAAAAAAAATAATAAAACACTAACACGTCATCTAGACCACATGATGATCTAGTACGCAGTTCATGAATCTAGTACGATTTTTAGTCACGATTCGATACGTAAAAATTTTACTGTCTGGCAACACTGGATCTTGGTCTAACACTGGACTCTAAATTGTCGTTCGATCAACATATCGAATCGGTAATAGGCAAATGCAATAAAATGCTGGGATATATCTTCCGATACAAAAATAATAGCACCTTTCTAACTTTATATTTTTCATTTGTCTTCAGCAGAGTGAACTTTGCCTCAGTAATATGGAACCCGCAGTATTTTTGTTACATTAATAGGTTGGAAAGCGTTCAGAATAGATTTCTCAGATATTTAGCATATAGAAATAATTTTAATATTCCAAATCACGATTATTCGCAAGCTCGTAGGAGGTTTGGGCTCATTACCCTGGCTAATCGGAGAAAGATGTCTGACATAGTATTTATTTATAAAATTATCAATAGCAATCATTTGCAAGCCTCCTCGTTATTGCGTATAATTCAATTCAATGTGCCGAATGTGAGGCTTAGAAATCATGACATGTTTTACATACCATTCAGAAAAACTAATACATCGAAGAATGTGGGGCTATGCAGATTAATGTCAGTCAGTAATGAGTGGTTACGCTCGTGCGACGTCGATTTATTTGACATTTCCTTACCTTCCTTAAAACGAACTCTTAAGAATACATTCCGCCAACTTCTTTAGTTTTGTAGTATGTTATGTTTGTTGTTCATTTTGGCCTTATAGGTACTTATTTGTTAATTATTGAATCTGTATGTCCCCAGAGTAATCTGGATTGGGAAAATTATTATAATTAGTTTAGAGTATCGTTGAAGAACTTATTACTCATTATGTATTGCTTATTAGTATTATTTGTTATTGTATTGACATAGGTTTAGTTCTATATGCAGGATGCGATGCATTTTCTTTCTTTTTTATTCTGTGAATGCTATTATGGGTGTCATACCTGTCTGTATTCCGTTTCCAAATAAATAAATAAATAAATAAATAAATAAATAAATAAATAAATAATGATTTTTCTAAGAACATTTTATTGTAACAATTTGGGAAATCCACTTCGATTATCCCTTCTTGAAATGTATTCCTCTTGTCTATTTAGGTACCTGCAATAATTCTTTCCCACCGTAAGCGCAAATCTATAATTATTCTGTACTGAGTTCTTAACTCAATCTGCCCGATGATAGTGACCGAAATTGCAATCGCATTTTTCAAAGTATTTTTGTGATAATAAACATAGTAAATTCAAGTTTTATTTTACTTCATCATGTTAAATTATCACGTAGTAACGATGGATTCCTTCAACTATATGTTTACTTTGTATTAAATAATCCTGTAAGAATGAATACATGAGCCTAAAAGTGCAATTTGTAAATTGAAAGGATCATTTAGTTGACTACTAATTCATTTTATATCAATGAATATAATGATCAATTTTTCAATTCATTTTATATCAATAAATAATAATGATTATATAACTCATGTATGAATAAGCCAATAGAATTCGTGAATTTTGCATAACGACGTAGTATAGATAAGTGAATATACCCTTGACGACGTGATATAATCGTTTTGGTGTTTCGCCTCGTGTCAAAATGTATATATATTTTCATATTCACGGTGTTTTGACGTTGGTCAAAAAAAATTAATATTTTTTATTCGTTATATAATCGTATCGAATACCACTCGAGCAATCGAAAATAATCGATTATACTGACCTCGTCACTCGGCGTATTTTTTTAAAACACCACTCGAGCTGCTCTCTCGTGTTGTTTCGCAAAATACGTCTCGTGACCATAGAGATATTACAGATAGAGGCGACAAGCCAGCCTGAAACTTGTCAGCTAGGGTGAGGGAGAATCTGAAGGTTAGGTTAGACTCTGACAGTTACGTCTGTCTATGTTCACATCTGATAAGGACAGAAAAACCCTGCGATCTCTCTTTCGCTCCCACTGAGTTTCGAGACTGACGTTGCCACTTACAGAGCGGCCTATGGCTTGTCACCTCTACCTGTAATATCTCTATGCTCGTGACTCGGTAGTATAATCGATTATTTTCGATGCTCTTGTGATATTACTGAATAATATATTATTACGATGTTGCTTCTCAAAGAAACTTAAAATACAAAATTTTGTAGTTTTATTCTTCAAGGAGATACTACTAACGAATACTGAGAAAATTTTCATTCATTTTCATACTATAGGTACTGTGCGATATGTATAGAAAGTGTTGAGAGCTGTAAAGAAGAATTATTTTTCGAAACAGTGTTTTTGAAAATTTCAAGTGTTTTTGGTACTACTGAGAATTTTTTTTTCGATAATCTGAATAATTATTCAAGCTTAAAAGATTATCACTGTGTAGCATATTTATTGTTCCTATTTAGTGTAAGTAATTTATTCCTGAAATCAATATTTTCCAATAAGATAAGACATATTGTATTTGAATATGAATGCCAAAAATTCAGGCAATAGTGTTCTTTAAAAATCAAATTAAGAATAAGCAGTAAATTTCAGAGAATTATACCATTCTTCATCATCCCAATATTTTCTCAAAATAGTCTCCAAATAAAGGTGGATGACTAGAACACTAATCATGTGATGAAAAACCACTAAACAATATTATATCTATATAGAGATATCACACTCACATCAGAACTCAGTTATGCAACAAATTTAAAAATAAAGAGTTTAGAAGAATTCTTCCATAACATTAGTATTAAATTTGAAAATTAAAATTGATTTATTCACGTGAAATATTGAAGTTAGAGAGGCATATTTCTATATCTAATATACTGACAAGTCAACTTTTTTTGTCAACATGAAATGCGGCATAGCTTTCGAAGGTTACCAGCTGCCGCGAATATTAGCGAAATTTCCCCCTACTAGATTTACGTAAAGGATCTATGCAATCTCATTAACAATTTCCTTTGTTAATCAGTCTTCTGATATGCCATTCAACCTTCCCTGCATTTTCCTCAAGAACAAAGATTATGAAATATCTGGGAAAATTATTGCTGTGATATAATTCAAGTAGTGAAGTGAAGCTTCAATTCATTTTTTTTAGTTGTTTGCTGCTTCATTGGAATATACAAGTTGACTTGCGTATAGGAAAATTTATTCGAAAAATCAAAGATGAATTAGATAAATCTCCCAACGAAGCTAGTTTCACGTGTTTCAAGGACATAGCGTTCCCAACCATCCTTCAAGAGAGTATTATAAACCTCTAGACCAGTGCCACACACGATGGAAATACTGAAGAGACAGTTCCGCTCTTCAACGAACTCTTCAGTAGTGTCCCGTCCATCAACCCAGAGGGCAAGGCTATCGAACCTTCATAAACACCTCATAATTCCTAATACAAGTTGCCATAATATGCGAACACATCATAACTCTCTCCATCTGAATCGACAGGTATTTCCCTCCAGGTTGTGTAAGATCGCTATGTAGCTTCACTCCCGTAGGTGACTACCACATCTGCGCTATCTTTCGATGTTTCTTCAGGTTTGCAGGCATCGCCAGTAGCAACGCTCCCAATGTTTTCATGGACCGGATCGGCAGATATTATTCAAAATTAATAATATTCAAATAAATATATGAATATTAAATATATATATATATATATATATATATATATATATATATATATATATATATATATATATATATATATATATATATATATATATATATACGGGGTGTCCCAAATTCGAGGGTGACCATTGGGATCTCGGAAACTATAAGAGATACGAAGTCGGTTAAATTATGGCAAAGTTGCGCAATTTTATGACCAATAAAATGCCGTTTTCAAATTTGAAAAATTCCGAATACTTCCGAAGATATTCGGAAAAAACCGAAATTGTGTAAAATGAGTTTCATTTTGTCCTCGCCTTATTTGAAGAGATATTTTAAAATAAATACCACTTTGTTATTGTCACCTTTCTTCCTTTATAATAAAGTGCTATTAAATTTCAAATCCGACGTTTCGTTTCCGAGATACCATCATCAACTTTATTTTTTTAAATACGGACCTGGATTTTTTATTACTTTTTTTGATAGCTTATTACCACCTTAAAGCAAAGACGTATCACAAAAATTAAAAAATTTTAAAAATATATACAAAAATATCTAATGTAACAAATTTAATTTACGCAAGCAAGCTTTAAAATTATTTAAACAAAACAGCAATAACCAAAACAACAATAAATTATATAACAAATATTATAAAAGATATTCAAACTGAAGACCTTCTGCTTCAATGCATTTTGCACTCAGCCTTCTTAATCTTGAAATCGACCGCTGAATGACTCTAGCAGGAATTGATCGTATTTCTCGATATAAATTAAGACGCAATTGATTAATATCATCTGGTATTTCACGGTACAAACGATTTTTTAAGTATCCCCAGAGAAAATATTCCAGAGGTATATATATATATATATATATATATATATATATATATATATATATATATAATAATTATAAGGTGGTAATAAGCTACCAAAAAACGTAATAAAAAATCCAGGTCCGTATTTAAAAAAATAAAGTTGATGATGGTATCTCGGAAACGAAACGTCGGATTTGAAATTTAATAGCACTATATTATAAGGGAAGAAAGGTGACAATAACAGAGTGGTATTTATTTTAAAATATATCTTAAAATAAGGCGAGGACAAAATAAAACCCATTTTACAAAATTTCGGTTTTTTCCGAATATTTTCGGAAGTATTCGGAATTTTTCAAATTTGAAAACGGCATTTTATTCTTCATAAAATTGCGCAACTTTGCCATAATTTAACCGACTTCGTATCTCTTATAGTTTCCGAGATCCCAATGGTCACCCTCGAATTTGGGACATCCTGTATATATATATATATATTCATTTTATTGCCACGAACGTGTATCGATAACACGAAGAATTCTGTTTTATATTCATTTGCTGCCTCTATACGGAATAAAATTGGAGCTATTGTTACTGGCGGTGTGTACATGTTGCATGACATCGAATTGATGTGGCAACGTTACTTTAGCTCAGCGAATATATTAACCACCTTCGGGTGTCAGGACGTACGAGTTCTCGTTGCCGAAATGTTTCATCTATCTGTAAAATGTGATTCATTTGTTTCCGACTGGTGGCGCTGTGTCATATTTATATGCCATCGTGTTATTAGAAGGAAAATATAAGAATGTTTGAAATATTTGGTTGGTTATCACTTTCGATGGATGGATGATACTGATGAGCCCCAAATAAGGGCGAAACAGTCTGTCTGTCATTTCCGTTGATTGTGATAAACAACTTAATATTTCTAACATTCAACGTCTAAAGGTATATGGGGATACTTCGATGCTTCGTGAACTCATATAACCAGCTCCGCTAGGAGGTTTGTTTGATTAGTTTCAAATGAATGTCCTAGTTTACTTCATTTTATATATATATATATATATATATATATATATATATATATATATATATATATATATATATATATATATATATATATATATATATATATATATATATATATATATATATATATATATATATATATGAATGTTTGTTTAATATGATAGACTATTTCAGAAAGAAGGTTGAAACTATTTATTGTTTTCAAATTTTTAGTATTGAAAATTTTCTCTGCCTTTATTGAAATATTTAAATATAAACTATTATTTTTTTTTTTCAATAATCAGTTCTTCATAAACTATCCATTATTCAGGTAGACTTCCGAACCAACTTTATTATTTCATTAAGTCTTACGTGTATCACTGAAGTATACCGGCATTGACGCAACAAACGCCGTACCATATCCGCCGAGAATATCGTTGATTTGATAAAAGCGGCACGATCCCACCTCTGAATCGTAAAAAATTCTTTGGACTTCTTATTCTCGATGAATATCTCCGTATTGATCTATTCTACTAGGATTCGATGTTCATGACAAAAATTGTGATGGATATCAAAGAAAGAAGACATGGAAAGAATCGTGAATTTTATCCACTTGCAGAATTATATTTAGAAGTATGAAAAATATGTTTTGAAACTATGAACTTTTTCAAAACTAAATTTCTTTTTTAATATGTGATAAGATCAGATTGTTTTTTATTATTCAACGAAATATCAAATTAAGGAAAATCGGTGAAACTGACTATTACAAATCTATGAAAATAATCAATTTATGCTGTGCAAATATTTTACTCATACTGAGCAATAATATCATGACTTATATGGAACTTTCATTGTAACATTTTATTTTTTTTTTATTGTAACACAACTTATCCTAATATTCGATGATTCATATAAGTTCTAAAATGGGTATAAATTTACGATATAGCAGTGTAAAATTTTCAATATGCTTCCAGATATGATGCAGACAGAAGTTAAGTGCATTAGGTGTTTATGCTATATAGCTGGTGCATCTAAAATAGTTCGCCTTGAATTATTTCCATGATAGAGGTTTTTCTGGAAAAAATCAAAACAGGTAGATTTTTCATTCATAAATTCATGTCTATCTAGATTCATCCCCCTAAACCGAACGGCAACCCCTTCAAAAATCTTGAACTCTGGGCGGCATATTTTTTCAAAGTTATTTTGATTTTCTTTCCAAAGATGCTGCAAAATGTTTATATTGTATTGTAGTTAATGCAAAAAACGTGTTGGAAGTTTCTGCGAAATGAACCAAAAAATTTTTAAACGAATTCAAATTAAATAGATATTTAATTTGCAAATTTAATACCCTTGAAGGAATTGCCACCCTATTTAAGGGGATGACTATACATCCATGAATTTAATATCGAAGAATATGCCCCTCCAAAACCGACCTGTCTCCAAAAAAACCCTTTGATTAAAAATATTCCCGCTGGACTGTTTTAAATACGCACCCGGTATATATTCATGGAAATTTGCTTCGGTACCTTAGCACCACGTCACAAACTTAATCTCCTTTCTCAACACGTAACACGAGGACGTTGGAGGCGGACCTATTTTCCGGTCGTGTCAAACACACGGACGCGTTATGTCTTCATTACGTACGTCTACAGCCCCCTCACAAGCCAAGATAAATTGCACAACCAGACTCATTAGGTCGTACCTATTAACCGGGGCATAATGAACAGACAGAGCTGAATTTACGTTCGATATACGGTGCGGATAATTGGTAGGCTACTTACACTTACAGCTTAGTGTAGTGTGGATACATCCTTAGGTGCTCAATTTAAATTTTATCCAGAAGAACTAATTAGAATTGAATTAATTTAATTTTTCAAAAGGAGCAAAGATAACGCTACTCTTTATTCGTGAACACTGAATTTTCCGCAGTCAATATTATTTATATTATTCTTGCAGGAAGTAGACAGTATTTTCGTGAAAACATTATAGAGTACGATCCCAGAGCCGCCAGACGTAACTCATTTTCTCAGCAATAATATTTGTGGGATGAAGTAGTGCTCGTATGTACTTTCAGTGTATTGATACCTGCTACCTTGTTCCGACGGCCAATGGGAGTCGCTCTTATTATTAACATAATTTCTTTTATGTTCTTTGATTTTATTATGAAAAGACGATTCTCCCTTACTTCATCTACGACTGAACATGTGGACATTCATTCGTTGGTTTCTCCAGTCGATCGACCACAGTTTATGCATCAAAATATTGAGGACGCTAACCACAAAGGTCTCCGCTCCAGAAATCCACTGACTAAAACGGCAAGTGCAGTAATCCAAGAGGGGTTTAACCTGACCAATGCATGGACTTAATAATGGACTACTCAACAACACAATAATATGCCCTGCATTACCCAAAAGCCCCGGATTTGACTTACCACGCAGAACCTAGTCCACACTTAACAGAATTAGAACACAACGTGGCAGATGCGCATATCTCCTGCTCAAATGGGACAAACAACTATCACCATACTGCGACTGCGGAGAATATCAAACGATTGAACATATCACGGAGGAATGTCCCACAAGATCCTACAGCGGTAGACCTGAAGACTTTCTGCTGGCAACCGCCGGGACGATAGTTTATATTAACCGACTTGATATTTGTTTGTGAAATCCTGAAGTTTGTTTTATTAGCTTATATGTGTAAATAAGCTTTTAAGTATACTGTGTCTGAATTGCTATAAGATAAATAAATAAATACGCATTGAATAATTCTTCTCCTTTTTATTGTACTGTTGCCTACGTCCCAGAAATATTTTGTTTTTCATGAAGGTATGTCAAATCAAATCTAATAAAAATAAGGTATATATATATATATATATATATATATATATATATATATATATATATATATATATATATATATCTTGACAATTATTAGCAATAACAGGCTTGTTGAATCTCAAAAAACTCGATTTTATTAAAAAGTTGACATTCGTGGCTTTATCAAAACTTTTGAAAAAATTTAAATTTCTTTGAAATTTATTGATTTGAAAAAATTTGAATAGTTAAAAAGACTATGTTTCACTAAAATTTTTCGGCTGTGGCCGTTCTTTGTTATTTATTACGTGCTATTCAGTCCAATATTAACATTCAAATCTGTTATTATTAGATGGTATATATATATATATATATATATATATATATATATATATATATATATATATATATATATATATATATATATATATATATATATATATATATATATATATATATATATATTAAAAATTTCTCACTTCACCTTATTACCTGGTCATTTATATTATAGAGATTTGACATCACCACAATTACGTCCAGAAATGATACAGGAAGTAAAGAAACCATTGAATAAGAACCACTATCCAAAAGGACTAATAACAGGAGTTATAAAAGAAAGAACCCACAAGCTTTACAATGCAGAAACAACAAAAAGAAAAATAGAAGACAACAAAACAAGAATCACAATACCTTTCATGGGGAACTTCTCGTATAAAATAAAAAATATTTTAAAAGATCACAATCTCGAAGTCATCCACAAACCGCAGAATCAAGTAAAACAAATTTTCAGCAAACTAAAAACTGCAACACCCACTACAAAAAAATCTAATGTAGTCTACTCAATTCCATGTAAGGATTGCGGAAAACAATACATAGGACAAACATCACAAAGATTGCATGACCGGATAAATGCCCACAAATACACAAAAGCAGCAACTACGGCACTGAACAAACACAAATTAACAGAAAATCATGATTTTAACTACGAAGAAACGAAAATACTAACAACACAAAGGAACAAGAAACATAGAGAAATACACGAAATGTTCCATATACAGACAAATTTAGAGAACACAGTGAACGACAGACAGGACATCAAACAACTTAGTCATTTCTACCTACCATTTCTTACAAACAAGTCAAACTAAAAAGAATAAGAAAAAAACTAATACATCACCAAGTTTGACATTGACATGCCAGACAAATAAAGAAAATCATTTTCAAAATATATATTATAATAATTGTTTGACGATATTGTTTCATACTCTAGATGTTTTTATTTTTATGTTTATTTTATTGTCTATACTAAGGTAAGCTGTTAAACGTGTAATATTTGTGTAGTCAATGTTGTCTATTAAGATTTTTATATTTATATTTTAGATACTGAGGAAGGGAGTACTACTCCTGAAACGTCTATTGAACGAATTAATCTAGTAATTTAAAATATTTTTACGAACCTGGAACAACCAAAAATCAAACCAAATCTATATAATATATATATATATATATATATATATATATATATATATATATATATATATATATATATATATATACAGGGTGACCCAGAGCTACGTAATCGGTCCATAACTTTTTTGTCATTGAAGATATCGATATGAAGTTTTCAGAGCAAATATGGTCTGACTAAGTCTATTTTTCAAAATTATTTTGAAGAAAATTTCACTTCCGGTTTTGCCGGAAGTGATATCAACTTTGTTATTTCAAATGGAATACCCTGTATATTTTTTGATTTTCGAATTTCTTATGTAATTTATAATAAAATTGTCATAACATTCCTTATACATAAAATGAACAGTTTTCGAGTTATTAATTTTTTTCGTAAAATTTTGACAGTTGCATCTTCAACAAAAATAGGCTATAACTTCTTTGTTAGTAGGTCTATTGGTATGCGGTTTAGATTTTTGTAACCTTGAAACATTGTGTTATTTATTCCATGTCAAAATTTTTCATATTTATAACTAATTAGTTGATAAAATTTAGGGTGAAGTTGGCAAATTTCAAACATTAATAACTTTCTTATTTCAAATGGAATGCTATGTATATTTTTGCATTATTAAATTTGCTATTCAATTACCTTTCGATTTGTATAACCATTCCCTATACCTAAAGTTGATGATAATAAAGATATTCTATAATTTTGTAATAATTTATATATCAATACACTTGAGAAATCGACTAGCGAGTTATTTCTGACGTATCCATGGATACCAATTAAGAAAATTGTTTAAAATTTAATTGTGTCACCTTTTCTGTTCATTAGGTTTGTAGCAACTGATGCTGATATCCGAAAAGATATTGAAAACATAGTAATTCTAAGAAGTTAATATTCAATAATTATTGTTGTTTATAAACAACATATGTTTGTAGTAGACTGATGTTCAATTGCAATGTCAAGTTTGACATTATCATTTTGGTCAGGAGGAGTACATTCGCATGATCCAACAGTTACTCCAAATTGTACATTTCAATGTTATACAGAAAGAAATCAATGCTTATTAATAACAGAATCACAAAACGTAGTTGAATCAGAATCAGAATATTTTTGATGATAAATTTTACTAGCTAGCAGAACATTTCGATCCGCTTATCCAATACAGTAAACTATATTTATCATTTCTTGTTGCGTAAAATCCATTTTATTAACTGAACAATTACAAGAAAAGGTGACACAATTAGATTTTAAATAATTTTTATTATTGGTATCCATGGACACGACAAAATAACACGCTAGACGATTTCTCAGGTGTATTGATATATAAATTATTACAAAATTGTGAAATATCTTTGTTATTATTAACTTTAGGTATAGGGAATGGTTATACAAATCGAAAGGTAATTGAATAGCAAATTTAAAAATGCAAAAATATACATAGCATTTCATTAGGAATAAGAAAGTTATTAACGTTTGAAATTTGCCAACTTCACCCTAGATTTTATCAAGTAATAAGTTAGAAATATAAAAATTTTTGACAAGGAATGAATAAAACACTGTTTCAAGGTTACAAAAATCTAAACCGCATACCAATAGACCTACTAACAAAGAAGTTATAGCCTATTTTTGTTGAAGACGCAACTGTCAAAATTTTACGAAAAAAATTAATAACTCGAAAACTGTTCATTTTAGGTATAAAGAATGTTATGACAATTTTATTATAAATTACATAAGAAATTCGAAAATCAAAAAATATACAGGGTATTCCATTTGAAATAACAAAGTTGATATCACTTCCGGCAAAACCGGAAGTGAAATTTTCTTCAAAATAATTTTGAAAAATAGACTTAGTCAGACCATATTTGCTCTGAAAACTTTATATCGATATCTTCAATGACAAAAAAGTTATGGACCGATTACGTAGCTCTGGGTCACCCTGTATATATATATATATATATATATATATATATATATATATATATAATTTTACACTTCAATATGACAAAGCGAAAAATATAGTAACTAAATAATGTAAAACATAAAAATAAACACACATCAATCAAAAAATATACAAACTAAACAATGTTATACCTAGAAATAGAAACACATCACACCACATTTCCATACAAAATATATACAAACTTTACAATAGAACCGAGAGTGTTAAATCCCCCTCAATCGAAGCTGATGCCTGTGTTATTCAATGTGGTCATATGTCGATCAATCAATGCTCAGAATAGTTGTCCTCTATAGAGTAATAAGGTCTATCAATAAAATAAGATTTTGTTCGTTTCCGAAAATTGGCAAAGGATGTTATAGATATCAATTCATCTGGGAGGTGATTGTGAATTTTCTTAGCATTGTGAATGATAGACATTTTTGTTAATTCAGAGGAAGGAAGGTGAACATGATGTCCCGAAGATCTGGTAAAATACCTACCAAGGGTGAGGCATGAAAATACTTATGAATCAAACACACAGATTCAAGTAAATATAAAGAAGGAAGCGTTAAAATTCCATTTTTCTTGAAGTTAGGTTTACAATGGGCCCTAATTTTCAGTACAATGGAATTGTATGAATAATTGAGCATTAACCCTCTCGGTCACGAATTAAAACTATTGTAGGGAAAAATCTGAAATTTACTGTGATGCAACTAATGATTTTTTGAAAATTTTTGATGTTAAATTCAGATTTTCAAAATGCTCCGTTTGGGCACTATGACATGTCCCCAATTGAGGACATCATGAGCTGATGGGAACTATGACATGTCCCCAATTTAGGACATCATGTGCTGATGGAAGACAAAAAATTTTCAGAAATATGTTCAGAGGGTAAAATATGATTATGTTTTATTAAAATTACATTACAGGGTATGGTATTTCATGAATGGTCCATTTTCGAAGTACTAAAATGTATAAAATTTAACTTTTGCAGAAATAAAATAAAAGTGCTGTTATATTTACCTAGATGTTGCGTTTACCGCTAGCTCACAATGTCCTCAAATTAGGACACCACACTTTCAAAAATCGCTGATTACAATATGCACAAAAATCACCAAACACAATTACTTTGGAACAAGTCTACACTTATTGTGAACGTGAACAAACAGTTTTCAAACACGTGGTCTAACGAATATAACCAAAAAAAAAATAAACAGTAGTGCGCTACACTGCTGTCACAGCTACCCTACGGAAACCTATATTTCAAATGAATGATTTTTTTTCCATCAGCTTGTAGATGGCAGCACCTATATTCATTTGGAAGTATATGATGTCCACAACTGAGAACAATGTGACAGAGAAGTAAGAGCAAGCGGCACTTCATAGGAAAAAATCCAAAGTAGGTTGTCCTCAATTGAGGACAAGGTGAGCGAGAGGGTTAATGTGAAATAATACTACTTCTCTGTTGTAATTATGATTTTAACTTACTTTCCTCATTGTTACTTTTTACACACTAGGAAAATAAATCGGTAAAGTGAAATTCTGTTTACATTACATAAAGTGAACAAGGAAAATTCTTCAATAATTTAAAAAATTATCAAACAACTTTCCAAGGAAGCTGGTTATACGTATTCAGCAACGCAAAATCTGCATTCACAATCGAACGGCCAATTATAGAAATTGTCAAGTCACCCCGACTCAAAATCTGCATACAGCTGTTTCGATCTTATTAGATCTCATCAGTGCAGCTTATTTGACTCGGAGTGAATTACCAAATTTCTAATTGTTCCCCAATACAAATCGTGGTCAGTAACACTGGCTGGATAACAATCCAGAGCGCCATCCCACCAAAGATATTGGGAAACAACAATTCACCGCTTAGACTGAAAATGCAGAAATTCGTCGCTTAAACACGTACCTCCTGATATGAAGATATCTACTCTACAACAGTGGTGTATATGATTCCAAGGCACACTAACATAGTGATTTAAAACCTTTGGATATACTCACGCTCCGAATATTCTAGTCGCTTAATACGCAAAATACAACAATCAAATCATGAAAAACATACTAGTCGACCATGGTCAATTTCATACATTACATAAAGTGAACAAGGAAAATTCTTTAATAATTTAAAAAATTATCAAACAACTTTCCAAGGAAGCTAGTTATACGTATTCAGCAACGCAAAATCTACATTCAGTATTTGTATTGGGGAACAATTAAAAATTTGTTAATTCACTCCGAGTCAAATAAGCTGCACTGATGAGATCTAATAAGATCGAAACAGCTGCATGCAGATTTTGAGTCGGGGTGACTTGACAATTTCTATAATTCACCGTTCGATTGTGAATGCAGATTTTGCGTTGCTGAATACGTATAACCAGCTTCCTTGGAAAGTTGTTTGATAATTTTTTAAATTATTAAAGAATTTTCCTTGTTCACTTTATGTAATGTATGAAATTGACCATGGTCGACTAGTATGTTTTTCATGATTTGATTGTTAAATTTTGTTTACATTTCACATAGAAATTAAATAATATCTGCATACAGTTCATCGCGAATCACATTATCTGTCTGCAGTATGTCGTTCAATTTAGTATTTAGAACTTTTTAATTGTTCCAGAAACGCTGAAAGAACTAGAGTCCATTATCGATTAAAATGTCGCTCCCTGTCTCTCCAAACTTCTCGTGAGTATTAATTTCAATTCCTCCTACGTCAAGATTAGACGAAAAACTTGGCTCCGCTACAGCTACAAAGAAAACTTGTCATAATGAAGAAACAAAAGGCGATTTATATTCTTTCTCTGGCTCCATTTCAACGAAATCGTTTAAAGGAAATTTCATCGATTCTATTGCCGAATAACTTACGTGGGGTAGATTCAGGGTCAAATTAATACCCACCCCAGTCCTTTATCTATTATAATAGACACGACGCTTTCCCCTACCTCACGAAGACTTGGATAGTGAAAGTTGGTTGGAAGCAACGATAAATATCGATATATCGACCAGAGGCGCTGTAGGCGTGTCCTCAAGCGATACCCCAAATTTTATTACGACGCACATTACCTCACGAATCCGACGCTATTATTTAGAATGACAGAGGATGGCTAGCTGGAAAACTGACATGCAGAGCAACCAAATATAAAATTGTGAAAATAAAATTTTTCATCCAGTTGTATTGGGATCTGACATTCCAGCTGGCGCATTCTGGCGGCCAGATGGATGAAATTTACGATTTCTTACAAATTACGGAGCAAAAGGTGAAGAATGGAAAGAGCAAATTCGGCAAAACGTAGAATCTGCAAGCCTAGAGAGTTCTATTGCGTGGAAAGTCGTAATTTAAAAAACATTTCGCCCCCTTAGTGCAACAACTAGATAACTCGAATTTTATGCATTTTGAGTTATCCAGTTAAAGCTGATCTATTTTTCATGCTCTTTTCAATGCAATATCTAGATATCTAGTACGAGCAACCAAACTCGTTTAAATAGTGACCAGAAATGGATAACTCCGAAAATGTACATTCTATAACAAGACATCTTGAGCTATCTAGTTATAGCACTGGCATTATTGAGTTACTCGCCGGCAACTTCTTGGTCTCTATGAGATATCTAGTTGTGTACTTGAAACAACTGGTGGATTTCTGTGCTACTGAATAGGTTTTACAGTGTTTTTCAAACGGTATCAATGCAAAAACGATGTCAAGAGGTAAGAAGCTTTTGGAAATTCTGCGTAGTCAATCACAAAATTTTGTATCTTTGTATCAAAGTCAACTACCTCTTAAAAAAAGAAAAATACGACGACCTAATGTCTCTTTTCAAAATGAAACCTCCAGCACTCCCTAGCTTGTATGAAGCATTTTATCAGAGTCTCCCATTCCAAGGAGACCAAAGTAAAAGGCTTCATAACACAAAATCTTCCGAAAGTGATGTCAGTGATATTGATATTTAAGTCGAGTTAAGTGTTGAAATATTTTGTGTTTAAGTTGAACCATTCTTGTTCATTTTTCATTCCAAATAAAGTTATATTTAATAAGTGATTTGCTTTTAATTGCTAGTGGTTATAAATAGATAACTTCACTTTTTTTTGGCTAGATTTTCAGCAACAACTAGATATCTCAAGTTTTTGATCAAATTCTGCAAATATATAAAACCTAATTGTCTATCAAAGTGACTATACATAATTTGATATGCAACATATCTTTATACACAACAAATATTTTTGACTGCTTAACGGTTGTATTTTTTCAAAGTTTTGAAACTTTAAAATCGATTTTCTCGAAACTATAAATTTCAAGTTATCTAGTTGTTGCACTAAGGGGGCGATATGCAAATGCAAGTGTTAAGCTACAGTTTAACCGGAGGAATATTTTGTTGCTGAATGATTCTCCTTGTTGCCAAGGGTAGAAACTTATGGCAACATACGTAAATTTCTGAAGAAACTGAAATTGTCAATAGTTGCATACTGATAAGTAGAAACAATCAATATTTGTTGTCGAAACATGAAGAAATATTATGGAACATTTAGGAACATTTTGGAACATTTACGGAAACACGCAACAGCAACAAAAATGTTCCACAATGTTCCTCGATGTTCCTTCGGTGAAACTGTAGCTTAAGACTTCATCGGCTTCCGAAGCCAAACAAATATTTTGTAGAGAGAGAAAATTATTTTAGAAAAAAAGGAAAGATTGATTTATAGACTACAGGCCCATGTCAAAAAATGGATGGGTCATATGAACCACCAGGTGACGTATATATAGGGTTGCCATCAATTAAATTGCCGATGCCGGACAAAAATTTTAAAAACCCCGGACATTTCCGTGAAATTTTGTTTTTTCCCCGGACACCCCGTAAAATTTTTCTACTATATTCTACATTGTAATAGTAAATTAGAGGATAGGTCATTTAGTTTGGTTAGATAGGTTAGGTACCCAAAAGTCAAAATTATTTATTAACTATATATCAAAGGTAAGTAACAAGTTTCAATTTTCACGAGATCAAGTACTTTTCACTAATTCAACTTAACTTGGAGTGTTTCAAACTCACCAATTTTTTCCAAAATGTCTTTATTTTTCATACATTCGACTTTTTCAAAGTCGGAGCAACTCAAGTCTTTAATATTAGACTTTCTTTTGATCAGAGAAGAAAGCGTATGTGTATTTAGCAAGTTTCTCTCCTTCCTTCATTATTGCGACCCTAGCGAAAAAACTCACTCTACATTCGCATTGTGAGCTGGTACAAATAAATATTTCTATGCAATTTTGAGCAGTTTAGAATATAGATGTTTCGAAAAAATTCGGCCACAACTGGTTTATATTTTATTGCTCATCTCCGTCACTGACACTCAAGCTTCACACACCCGGACACAAAATTTGTCCGGGTTTTACCCGGACATATTTTGAAAGCCCCTTCCGGACGACCCCCGGACGCCCTCTAAACTAGGACAAATCAGGGGAAACCCGGACGGATGGCAACCCTACGTATATAGGACGATATAAGAGCATAAAATAATAAGATTCAGCACTATGCCGTCACTTGTAAGCTGTCCAACTGAGTGCTGGTGAGAATTCAAAAGTGCAGGTAGAGTGAGTACATTTTGGTCATATATTTTTGTACGGCATAGATCCATGAAAAATAATAAGAAAGCGCACAGTACCGTAAAAAAATGGTGCGCCACAATGTCGGTAAATTTTTTTGATTTTCTGACAATTTCCAGGGTAAATTTGGTCATTTCATTCGGTACGGCATCAGTTTCATACTGTTTCAATACAGCTTCTGATCCATTATTCCGCAACGCCGTACAAAAATCACGCAACAAGGGGAAAAAATCGAGGGTTGCAACCCCCTCTCTATCCGTGGTCCGAGAGGTGATTTGAAACAACATAAAATTTATTTATTTTGAAAATATTTCATGCATAGATAATATTTTTTTACATGCCGTAGATTTTCGTTGGTCCAAAGGTTTGTAGGGGAAGAAAAACTCAAGTTAAAATCCATAGAACGAAATGTAAGAAAAGTCCATATAACGAAATGTAAGGTGAAATTCATGACGATATTTTTTTATACGGCATTTAGATAGTTTATTTGTACCTAATGCAATAATTTATAAAAAGTTAATGCCGTACAAATCTGAGTTCATATTGATAAAAAAGTAATAAAAATATTAAATGAATATAATTTACTTATATATCGTCATTCTCATCAGCCTAAAAGATATGGTCTGCATTAAAATGTACGGCATCATTTTTCCTAATTTATTTATCTTAATACTATCTAAAACAAGGGGAAAATGTAGAAAATTGCTATATTTTATTAATCTATGAATATTTAAATTTTTGCAATAATTTAAAAAATTTCAGTTTTTGTATTTCTCTATAATTTTTTTTTAGAACAGTTTCCTTTGAACGGCAATAATATATAACAATTGTATTTAATAATATCATGTTAAAAAAAAGTTGCCGTACAGAGTCAAATGATTTTACAGCTTTATAAATCAAGTATACCATGAAATTAAGATAATTATTAATATACATTCAAATGAACAATAATTTTTTGACGGAATTATTTTTAATAGTACTTTTGAGTGCTAGATAATGTTTTGGAACCGAAGCTGTACTTTTTCAAATCACCCCCCGGACCACGGAAAGAGAGGGGTTGCAACCCTCGATTTTTTCCTCTGGTCGCATGATTTTTGTACGGCGTTGCGGAATAGTGGATTAGAAGCTGTATTGAAACAGTATGAAACTGATGCCGTACAGAATGAAATTAACAAATTTACCCAGGAAATTGTCAGAAAATCAGAGAAATTTACCGACTTTGTGGCGCACTATTTTTTTACGGCACTGCGCGCTTTCTTATTATTTTTCATGGATCTATCGATGGTAAAAATGCCGTACAAAAATATATGACCAAAATGTACTCACTCTACCTGCACTTTTGAATTCTCAACAGCACTCAGTTGGACAGCTTATAAGTGACGGCATAGTGCTGAATCTTATTATTTTATGCTCTTATATCGTCCTGTATACGTCACTTGGTGGTTCATATGACCCATCCATTTTTTGACATGGGCCTGTAGTCTATTATTGAAGGTATTTGAAATCAATCTGAAAAAGAATCACACAACTCCGAGAATGACGTTGTGTTCTTTGCATTTTGCAGAAAAAAATTACGTTCTTCCAGGTAATTAACTCCTATGATTGAAATTCAGGTTAGTTTTCTCTATTATTGAAAATTCAAGATGCTGCAGCCAAAAAGAGAGTTTTGAAGAAAAATGCCGTTCTGGAATGTAATCTTCCAAAAGCTTATGATAAGGAAAATAATTTGAAAGCAGACCGAGCACGTTCAAAAAGGAGATGTTATATCTGATACTTAGTGAATACTCAAGATATCAGAAAATATATTCCATCAAATCATGCTTGATTAAACCAAAATGTTTTCACAGAAAGAGATCAATCTCAATTTCATAAAGAAAGTCTGTCGGCGGAAGTCTTAAATGTAGTATTGAAGATGATTTCTGAAACTCAAACGGACGAAAGTAGTTTTCACACAAAAAATTGATGAGCATAGTATCAAAAAATTCTAAGATTCTGAAATCAGAAAAGACAGAGTTTTATATATTCAACTGATAAAAATCAGTAAAATTGACGATACCAGGCTTCGACTTCTCTTCATTTTTTCACATTGTATGATGAATTTGCATCTTTAAAACCTATCATCTTCGCTATATTTTCTCTGGATTAAATTTTCACCTGCATATCGCTTCGCACTTCCACTTGAAACTTACATTCTTAACTCAAAAAATTCTTTGAAGTGCAAGGTTTTGATGTTATCACCTAATAGAGTGAGAGCCAGCGACGATCAGACCTTCGTTATTTTATAAAACCTGAAACTTTCTCTGAGTATTTGCCTAATATAGGTTAAAACAATCCCCGACTATGAAGTTCGGATAACGGTTGCTTTGGATGGTAACAGGTAGCAAAGTTGTAAAAAATTGCACCTTAGTTTCGTTAAAGTATAAAGCTCAGTCTTTATATATTTCATTTGGACTAATATCAGAAGTCACGTCGTCCATTGTCAGACACTTGTATGGTTGCAACCCCCTGTCAGACACCCTTAAATTACATTGAATTGTAATTAAACTTACGTTATATTATAAAGGCTGAGTTTTCTGAATGTTTTACTTAAGGAACTACTAAAAGATGTTTTCCCATTGGTCAGACAGTTTCGATGGTTCTTACACCTTGTCAGACACATGAAGGTCTACCGTAGGTGCGAGAGCGAAGTATATACATGCAAGCGGGCGCGAGTGAAATAGTGCGTTCGGTCTATTGCGATCTGCCACTGCGCATCATATGTCGTTTTTTCTTATTTGTGTAGTTATAAAAAATATCTGATTCAGTTTTAATAAATTGTTATCATGGGAGACGTATTAATTTGTGTTGTGTTTGGAAAAAGTGATGGCAAAATGATATTGTTTTCTGAACAATCATTGAAAAAATGTCAAGCTGTTTTGAATGCTAGAAAAAAACATATCCTCAAATAAAAAGAAATTATTTTGCCTGATGAATATACAGACGGTGGCTGTCACAGGGAATGCTATAAAGTATTCACAGCACTTCCGGACAGATATTTTATTTCAGTTCTGGACCTAATAGTAGGAAAAAAAATCAAACTCCGTACCTGGAGACAACTTTTCTCCAGCCGCGTCATTGATACCTGAGTTGACCATAGACACAACTGATTCACAGTCTTCAACAGAATCATCAACATCGCAATCAACTTCAATTTATTAAACAATAGAACTGCAACCCTCAACTTCTCCAGGAAGTTCTCATTTACAGTCTTTACCAACAATAGCAGTGTCAACTTTTATTTCTAAACCAATGGAACAATAACCTACAATTAAATTTAAAAAAAACGTAATACTCCAAAATTTTATTGATTATTTCATCAGAATTTTGATTTATTTCTTTTCTGGCATGAAAATTTTCCTAAATTATCTATTTTCTGAATATTTAATTCTTAATGAAATAATATATCATTATTTAGAAATTACTCTATATTATGAAATTTTCCATAAATCCAAAAAAACATATAATACTGAGTAAATCAAACATGCGCAGTAACAGATCGCAATAGACCGAACGCACTATTTCACTCGCGCCCGCTTGCATGTATATACTTCGCTCTCGCACCAACGGTTGGCCTTCAATGTGTCTGACAAGGTGTAAGAACCATCGAAACTGTCTGACCACTGGGAAAACATCTTTTGGTAGTTTCTTAAGTAACATCCGAAAAATTCAGCCTTTATAATATAACGTAAGTTTAATTACAATTCAATATAATTTAAGGGTGTCTGACAGGGGGTTGCAACCATACTAAGTGTCTGACAATGGACGACGTGACTTCTGATATTAGTCCAAATAAAATATATAAAAACTGAGCTTTATACTTTAACGAAACTAAGGTGCATTTTTTCACAACTTTGTTACCTGTTACCATCCAAAGCCACCGTTTTCCAAACTTCATAATCCCGGATTGTTTTTACCTATATTAGGCAAATACTCAGAGAAAGTTTTAGGTTTTATAAAATAACGAAGGTCTGATCGTCGCTGGCTCTTGGACTATAAGCACCGCCTCTATGTCAGATCCCAATAAAATATATTTTGAAAATCGCAGAGCTTCGTGACTGAGGTCATATTTTACCCTCATTTTCGTTTTTTTTTACGAACAAATTCACAACCCCCAAAGTCAATTTATACAAGCTTTGGAGGTGAGTAAAACCTTAAAACATACGAAGAAACATAAAATCTCACATGTAAATAAGGTTAAGGAAAATGATTGAAACAACCAATGGAGGGTTATGAGCATAAATTATCCTATTTCTATTATATAACAAATTTATGAAAAAGATTAGTAACAATGTAGTCAAAAAAATTGAACACATAATTGAATGAATAACCTGTACCAGTATTTTCAGCTGATAATTTTTGCATACAAAAACATAAATTTCGTCCGTAATTCTAATCTACTTTCTCTTAGTGAAAGTGAAATAGGGAGGAAAGTCCTACGGGCAAACAACTTCGTCATTTATTAACTTAGAAATAAAGTGTCTCCTACACAAGGGATCCATACAATCTTCCATATTTGTAACTTCCATTATACTAACCAAACTTCATCCAATCTCCCTATAATTTACCGCAAAAACAAAATAGCCAATTATAACAACTAACATGAATTTTGCTTATAACTTTGAAGGTTTTCAGCTCGAAAGCTAATGAAGGTACATGTTTTTAACCGTATTTATCTCAAAATAATAGAGTATTGCATTGTATCACCAATGTTAACAATGAGGTGTAGGAGTTGTTATGGAATCCGTTTATACCTCCTGGGTAACGAGGTTTTTTGTTGTTTGATATATATTTTCACTTTTACAGGTACATTTTGGCGTCTCCAGCAGTCCCCATCAGACCTAATGAGCTGAAATTTGGTATCTAGGGTGGTTCTCGAGGAGGAACCAAACTATCACAATTTGGGTAAATTCAGTGGAAATTATGACCTTTCTGAACTCTGTAAAAGAAGTGATGAGGAGCTGCAGAAGCGAAATGGATTATGGATTACATATCCCAATTCAAGCATTCTAGATCATTTTTGAGGGCGTGAAAAAACCTCGAAATAGTGTTCAAAGTTTGAAGGCCGATTAAATTGATTTCAGAGATTTTGTGGCTTTTTTCTCTCAGCTCGTACTTTTTATATAGATTTCTTATTGTTTTCATGGTTTTTAAGGTTCTTGCACTTCCACAGCTTCCGCAGAATGAATGGAAGGAGGGTTGAAATTTGGTAGGTGAATTGAGTTGATGTTAAGGAGGTATCCTCTGTATGTTGTTTTTTTAAACTGCCGCTAATTTAATCCAGAGAGTTCATGTTTTCAATGAGTTTTAAGGTTTTGCTCATCTTCATAGCCCCTCTACATTGATTTAGGGAATCAATGAAATATATCAAAAATAAGGGGAATCATATGCCTTCATCTTGAAATAACTTTCATGAGGTAAGTTCAGAAATGTTGTATTGCATAAATAAAAAGAGACAAAATAGGAAATTTTGTTACGTTCCAATTTTATTCAAATATAAACAATTTTTGTCGAAAATTACCAAATATCTTAATCAATAACTAATAACTTTCTCCATACAATCGATGAATTCTGTTCAACTCACATTTTTTTGATGTAATTTTTTTGCATTAATTAGTATTTCAATGATATTCATGCTTATATATCACTCACTGATAGATAAGCAGCTCTACTACGTATGCTCGAGAGCTCTTTTTGTCCATTCCATTATATGCTATTAATGAACTTGTCACTTCTCAATGTTCCAGTACAATGACAAAAAGCGTGTGATGATTTTTGATTATGTATCATTGAAAACCATATAATTTACCATTTAATTTCAACAAGGTGCATTAATATATTGAATGTATTGGACAAAAATTTATAGTTTTCTGATTTTGTACTTCAAGTTGCCTTAGGTACTAACAAAAACCTGTTTTTATACTTTATATCAATGCACACATGACAAATATATTTACGTGTAATATTTACTAGATGTAGACTGAAAATTCGATAGAATATTAGCACGTCTAGTTCACAAACCCAGAGTGGTAAAAATTGAGTTTTCAACATTTTAGTACAGTGTGAAATTTTAGAATTTGAAAGTTTGCAATTCGAATGTTCAGACTTCTCGATATCGTCGAATCGGCCAACGCTTCCAAAATTTAATCAAAACCTGATAATCGTTGGTAGCGAAACGCTATATTCGGTCGTAAAGCCGGATGTTTAAACGCCGCCAAGTGTTCTAAACCAACTAGCAATCAGGAAATTGCATTGCCACCGGAATTTTGCGATATGATTCCAAATTAACAGCCAAAACGAAGGAGGCGATAAACAATAAAGTTTTCAGAGAGGTTTAGGGGAGTTTGAACAAAATTAATCCTTTTTTATCCAGATCGAGATATCAAATTTCTCTATTTCTGATGAAAACATGCAATTTTCTTTATACTGTTCTCTTCTCTTCTCTTCTTCTTCTAGTGCCTATCCGGTCGGAACGTAAGCGATCATTCTGGCTATTATTTTTTTTGTCACAGTTCGGAAAAGTCATATTGTTGTTATAGAAAACCTGGTTTTTTAACCAAAATATTCGTGTTAAATATTACCAATTATTATCCTTATAACAGTTTGGGCTACTCATTCTTTCTCAGGCAGATTAAATTTCAAATTGAAGAAAACGCGTCAGCAGTAGATATCCATCATTTGAGTCTTATTTTCTCTTCATTTTTGTACTCTTGTATTTGTTAATGTTTAAAATTTGAAAGTTATCTATTTGTGCACAAATTACCGAAAGGAGCTGAACTTACTTACTTAGAATCATTAGAAATTTTTAAACTCAATCATAATGCAAAAGATATTTTGCTGAACGACCTGATTGACTTGATATATTCTCTTACATTCAGTTCTTTTCAAACAATAATGATTTTTCTAAGAACATTTTATTGTATCAATTTGGGAAATCCACTTCTATTAGCCCTTCTTGAAATGTGTTCCTCTTGTCTATTTAGGTACCTGTAATAATTCTTTCCCATCCGTAAGCGCAAATCTATAATTATGTATTCAGTTCTTAACTCAATCTGCCCGATGATGGTCTAGTGACCGAAATTGCAATCGCAGTATTATATTCTTCAAAGTATTTTTGTAATAATAAACGAAGTAAATTGAAGTTTTGTTTTATATATATATACAGGGTGAGTCAAACTGAACGCCTCGGACTGTCGTGGCCAAATGGTATTTTTTTTCGGTAAACGGTCTATGGAAGTATATGCACGTCGATCTGAACTACAATTTAAAAATAATGACTTTCATACAGGGTGTTTGAAAAGAGCGTGACATATCAAAGTTATATTTTTTTAACGGAACACCCTGTATTTTCTTGCATTTTTGAATTACTTGAGAAAAAATAAGCTAACTTTGCTAAAGTGTCCCTATCCCTAGCTCTCTCTATTTATGAGATATTCAACTTTTTCTCAAAATGTAAGGCGGTCGAAAAAATTCAATATCATTTGAATTAGCCAAAGCAGGTGTACGAAATTTAGAAAACCCACTCAAATCAATTTCAGCTACTTACTGTAGCATGAGTGAAGAACTAGTAGTATACAGTGTGTTTCATACTATCAGGAACACTAACCGTATATTTGAACTTCAATAACTTTGTTATTTCAAATGGAACACCCTATATTTTTCCACTTGACATGATGCACCTTTTTATTTCCTTTTGAACCATATAATACATCCCTATACCTAAATGTGATGTTTCAGAAATTATCGAAGCCTTTTCGAAATCCTATGAATTTTTTGAATTAACATTATTTCATCTAGTAGTCTGATGTCATATACTTGAGTAATACATTAAACCCTGTTGAGTTGTTGTTCTAAGTAGGCTCCTGTCAAATAGCAATATTCTGTCATAGGTTTGTGCTGAATTCGTCCTGCTGAGAAGTAAAATGAAAAGTTTCACACTTGAAGAAAGAATTAACATGATTTTAACCATTGGAGAGTGTTATGAAAATTGCTTATTAGCGTCGAGGGTTTATGCACAGAAGTACCCAGATAAAGAGCATCCTGACAAAAATGTATTTCAGAGATTATTAGACAGATTTCGAAGAACAGGTAGTATCGATAACACTGTTCGAGAGATATCGAAACCAGTTACTGGTAATGAGGAACACAATTTCGAAGTTTTGCAATCTGTGATTGAAGATCCCAATACTAGTACTAGAGCCATTGCTAATGCAACAGGTATAACTCAATCGAGTGTAAGCAGAATTATTAGAAAACATAAATATCATCCATATCACATTCAGCTGCATCAACAGCTGTATGGAAGGGACTTTGAACGTAGGCTATTTTTCTGTTTATGGTATCTTGAACGAGTTGGCGAAGAGATGAACTTTTTTGAACATATTTTATTCACAGATGAATCAACCTTTCATAACAATGGTCTGATTAATCGACATAACTTTCATTATTATGACACCGAAAACAAACATTTATTTCGAACCGTCGATCGCCAGAAGCGGTGGAGTGTTAACTCATTCGGTGGATTCATAGGAGACACCATAATTGGTCCTTATTTCTTTGACGGGCATCTGAATGGAAGGAAATTTTTAAGATTCATGAAAACAGAATTTTGGAATCTTCTGGAAAATATTCCTTTGAATGTGATACAGATGATGTGGCTACAATTAGATGGTGTTCCGGCACATTTCAATCGTGTTGTTAGGAATTATCTGGACAGAAAATTTACAGATAAATGGATTGGGAGAGGTGGTCCTTATAACTGGCCAGCGAGATCGCCCGATCTCACACCCTTGGATTTTTTTTATGGGGATATATAAAGGATATTGTATACAGTACACCACCCACTACTCCTGATGATATGAAAGAAAGAATTAGAAATGCCTTCCAAACCCTAACTCCAAATATGTTAAAAAATATCAGAAACTCATTCGAAAAAAGAATTAGATGCTGCATTGAAGTAGATGGTGGTCATGTCGAACATTTATTATAATTTTTTTAATTTAACCTTAAACTTTAATCTTCAAGTAATGTTTCATTTTCAATAAAAACCAGTTAACCTAAAAATAGTAGATACAGTTGGATTGATACAACAATGCTGCAAAGAAAATCAACAGTTAAGAGTGTTCAAATTCAATTTACTAATAATATTGAAGATTTATTCTTCAGTATTCGACATCTGTCGGTTGATGAAGGTTAGTTGAAAACCTCATCGTAAAGGCTTTGTTTACTCCAGAAGCTCAAACTTTTAATGTATTACTCAAGTATATGACATCAGACTACTAGATGAAATAATGTTAATTCAAAAAATTCATAGGATTTCGAAAAGGCTTCGATAATTTCTGAAACATCACATTTAGGTATAGGGATGTATTATATGGTTCAAAAAGAAATAAGAAGGTGCAACATGTCAAGTGGAAAAATATAGGGTGTTCCATTTGAAATAACAAAGTTATTGACGTTCAAATATACGGTAAGTGTTCTTGATAGTATGAAACACACTGTATACTATTGGTTCTTCACTCATGCTACAGTAAGTAGCTGAAATTGATTTCAGTGGGTTTTCTAAATTTCGTACACCTGATTTGGCTAATTCAAATGATATTGAATTTTTTCGACCGCCTTACATTTTGAGAAAAAGTTGAATATCTCCTAAAAAGAGAGAGCTAGGGATAGGGACACTTTTGCAAAGTTAGCTTATTTTTTCTCAAGTAATTCAAAAATGCAAGAAAATACAGGGTGTTCCATTAAAAAAAATATAACTTTGATATGTCACGCTCTTTTGAAACACCCTGTATAAAAGTCATTAATTTTAAATTGTAGTTCAGATCGACGTGCATATACTTCCATAGACCGTTTATCGAAAAAAAATACCATTTGGCCACGAGAGTCCGAGGCGTTCAGCTTGACTCACCCTGTATATATATATATATATATATATATATATATATATATATATATATATATATATATATATATTGTTAGAAATTAGCCAACGGAGAATTGAAAGTCTCTTGTTTTGGTTGTTTTCAACATTATTATGAAAGCCGCTGCCGGTCAAAGGGAGTATCGAATGACGACGTGGTGAGAGGTTCTTGTGCGTTGTTTAGTCTGAAGTGCTGAGTATTTCTTTATTTGATTTATTAATTACTTGAGCCACGTAAATTATTATTGGGTCGCACAGGAATGAAAATAACAAGGGTTACGTCGACATTCAGATAGAGATAATCTCTCTACTCGGGTGAACTTGCCGCTTTCGCTGTGTTGTATTTCCTTGAGTTTTGAATTATTGAGAAGTAAATGTTCTTGACTAAAAGTGAATTTAATTTCTTATCTTCCTAATTATTTAAAATTTCTAACAATATATATATATATATATATATATATATATATATATATATATATATATATGTAAGTTTGGAGTTTCGTCCAACCTAACGATGCGCTCAGTGCAGTCGACTGAGCGGATATCAGGGTTGCGAGGTTTCTCAAATATTTATCAAGGCATCATATCCAGATACCTTGACTACTGTTGCTACTGTTCAATTTCAATTGTATTAATTTGACACTGTCATAAATTGTATATTTGTTGAAAACAAACATATTCTATTATGAATTGATGTACTTGTTTGTTGATTCAGGTATGTTATAATGTATTGAATAGGTTTAGTGTATGTAATTATGTGTTTTAATAAACTTTTCAGTTATTGCTAGCATCAACAGCCGTACATAAATTCATCATAAGTCTTGATAGCAGACTTATAAATCAACAAACAAACAAAGCATGACTTCACCACGTGCGAAATTTCATTTCGTATCTGATTGTCTGAATGCAAAAACGATTGTGAAGGTGGTCAGAATACAGCTCGAAAATGAAGATACAATTTTTCAATTCCCAAAGGAGTATCAACTTAAGGAATACCACCAGAATTTATTCGACACAAGCGTTGTGAAAAATGTAACCAAGAGCATGAAGACACGTGGACATTTTCGGAATGTATGGATAACACTGGTGAATGAACTCAAAAACAATTACATAGATGAGGAGGGTAACATATGTTTTAATGGTCTTTATTTGGACGAGGCACGGGCTCTCACCGATCCCATCCCCATCTCATCTCATATTTCTAAAATTGAATCGGTCGAAAACAAATCCTTGAGTTTAGTTGTAAAAGATATGATTCTGGATAAATTTTCGGGAAAAAATCAAAATGCGAAAATATTTTCAGACCTTTTTGTTCAGGAATGTAATCGTTTGAAAATAGGTAGCTTGCGTTATCAAGAAGTGTTGAAAATTTTTTTAGAAGGACCGGCTCTTGATTGGTTTCTTGCTTTTCTAAAAACACATACTATCTCGCATCCATGGGAATTTTGGCAAAATTCTTTTCTTGATACTTTTTCAGAGATAGGTTGGGTTGAAATAAATTATGCTTACACTTTTCGATACATTAATGGGCCTATGTTAGATTATACACTTAAAAAAATTAATTTGCTTATAGATGCTGATCCTGAATTAACTACGAATAGCCAAATAAATTTCATTGTATTAGGTTTGCCATCTCATATAAGATCACAGAATAACAAAAGAGATTTAAACTCAATAGATAAATTGATGTCGAGTATTCGACAATTAGAAAGTTTGGTTATTAACAAAATAAAAATATTTCCATAAGTGAAAATAAAACGCAAATTAAATTCTCGAATAAATCGGAATTGAAACCATGCTCCTATTGCAAAGATAGGGGTTTCCCAAATAGATATCATCCAGAAAACTTATGTCGTAATAAAATCACAAAACATAAGGAAAATATTAAAAATGATAAAATTAAAATGGTTAATAACTTGGAAATCCAAGAAAGTATTTCATCATGTGATGAATCAAAAAACGAATAACTAACCCACTTATTAAATTAAATGTTCTAGTTAACAACTATCCGGCAATCGCACTTTATGATTCTGGAGCCAATATATCGGTGATAAATTATAACACTGTGAAAAGACTAAAATTAAATGAAAATATAAGTGGGGTGAAAAAAATAAATACGGTTTCAGGTTCCACTGAAACATTAGGTTCAATTATGGTAAATTTAAAAATATTTAATATTTTAAAAAAATGGCCTCTTTTTATAATAAAGAGTGAATCATTTCAAGATGATATTCTTCTGGGATTAGATGTTATTAAAACATTTAGGCTATGTCAGAATGAAAAATTAGAAATTTTCCAAAAACATGAAGAAAAAAGATCTAATTCACTTAAGGAAATCCAAATAAATACTGCAATAACAAATGTAGACAATAACGAAGAGTCTTTGAAATATCTATTAGACAAATATAAAACTATTTTCGCTGAAAACAAGTATGATGTCGGCGCTGTAACAAACTACGAGGCAACAATAAAACTTACAAAAAACAAATACATTGCAAGAAAACCATATAAATGCTCATTGCAGGATAAAGAAGAAATAAATACACAAATAAAATCTCTTTTAGAAGCAGGTCTCATAGAATATTCTTCAAGTCCTTATGCATCTCCTGTAACTCTTGTTTTTAAGAAGGAGGAAGGAAAAAAATCACGTCTGTGTATTGACTATAGGGAACTAAATAAAATAATCGTTCCAGAATGCCATCCATTTCCCATAATAGATGACCTATTACTTTTAGCGCGCGATTGCTTATATTTTACAAAACTCGACATAAATTCGGCGTTTTGGTCGATTCCGATTAGAGAAAAGGATAAACAAAAGACGGCATTCATCACACATAACGGACACTGGCAATGGTCATGTTTACCATTTGGGTTAAAATCAGCTTCCTCAATTTTTCAGAGAACACTGAGTGACGTAATCTCCAAGAATAATCTTAATACATTTGCAATAAATTATATAGATGATATTCTAATTTTTTCAAAAAATAGCTCAGAACACCTAATTCATATTGATAAAACCCTGATGGCTATTAAAAATGCGGGTTTCAAATTGAACAAAAAGAAATGCTTTTTTGCTAAAAGTTCAGTTGTGTATCTGGGTCATAATATAGAAGGAAATATAATAAGACCCATAAATGACAATTTAATTGCGATAAAAAATTTTCCAATACCTAGGAATCAAAAAAATATCAGACAACTATTAGGAAAAATTAATTTTTATTTAAAATACATTCCTAATGCAACAATAATACTAGAGCCTTTTCACAATTTACTTAGAAAAAACGTGAAATTTGAGTGGTCACGGAAATGCGAAGAAAGTTTTAATAAAATAAAAAATTATCTAAGCTCAGAACCAATACTTGCGATCTTCGATCCGAAACTTCCAATATACATTTTTACGGATGCGTCAAAAGAAGGAGTAGGAGCGATCCTTAAACAACCTCAAAAAGATAATTTACTGAAACCAGTATTTTTCTTTTCAAAAAAATTAACTCAATCACAAAAAAATAAACGTGCAATATTCCTGGAATGTCTGGCAATAAAAGAATCGATATTGTATTGGCAGTACTACTTAATGGGTCATAAATTTACTATCTTTTCTGATCATAAACCTCTTGAAAATTTCAATATAAAAAAAAGTCAGGACCCTGAATTATTAACAATATTAAATTATATATCAAACTACGATTTTAACATAATATATAACCCTGGAGAAAAGAATACAGAAGCGGATGCTCTTTCACGTAACCCGGTTTTAGAAAATAACTTTAATAATGAATCTACTATCTAAATAGTAAACTTTGTTTCGCTAGATGACGTAATAAACAACCAAAAACAATTACAAAAAGAAAATGAAAAATTCGAAACTAAAAATAATATTTATTATAAAACCTTAAATAACAAACAAAAAATTTGGATTACAGAGGACTTCGGTATTAAACTAATAAAAAAAATACACAGTAACAGCCACATAGGTGTAAAACAATTAACACTAACTTTGACACCAACATATTACTTTAAAAATATGCACAAACATATAAAACTTATTTGTCGAACATGTGAAACATGCATACAAAATAAAACAAGATTTGGAAATTTCAAACAACCCCTGTCCCAACTAGGCCCAGCTTCGGAGCCATTTCAGATAGTATCTCTTGATACAATAGGAGGATTCGGAGGAAATAAATCATCAAAAAGATATTTACACTTGATAATAGATCATTTTACAAAGTACGCTTTTGCAATTACGTCAAAAACCCAAACTGCAAAAGATTTCATTAATTTAATAAAAAAAATTCAAAACAAAAATAAGATAAATTCAATTTTAACGGACCAATATTCCGGCATAAACTCAAACCAATTCAAGAAATTCTTAAAATCAGAAAACATAAAATACATATTTACAGCTGTAGATTGCCCTTTCTCAAATGGACAAAACGAGCGCACAAATCAAACTTTAGTAAATTCAATTAGATGTAAAATTTCGGAGAACAGACACCGACCGTGGAGTATTATAGCCGAGCAATGCATTGAAAACTATAATAACACTGTTCATAGCACCACAAAATTTACGCCTAGTTATCTTTTAAACGGAATTGATAATTCTTTCTTACCTCCTGAGTTAAACAAAAATAACTTAGAAAACTTAAAAGAAAATAGAGAAATAGCATTCTTGAATTCAAAAAAAGTTCATGATCGAAACAAAATTTATTATGACAAGAATACGAAACAAATAACATATGAAGAGGGAGACTTTGTATATATCCAAAACTCAAGTCGCCTAAACCGGAACAAGCTAGATCCAATCAGAATGGGTCCTTTTAAAATAAAAAATAAAATTTCAAATTTACTCTATATTATAGACTCGGGTTTCAAAAGAAAGGAATCGAATATTTTCCATGCAAGTAAAATGATACCTTACTGTCCTGCTCCCGAATATAATTTACACCAGTTTGGTGGGGGAGGGGGGATGTAAGTTTGGAGTTTCGTCCAACCTAACGATGCGCTCAGTGCAGTCGACTGAGCGGATATCAGGGTTGCGAGGTTTCTCAAATATTTATCAAGGCATCATATCCAGATACCTTGACTACTGTTCAATTTCAATTGTATTAATTTGACACTGTCATAAATTGTATATTTGTTGAAAACAAACATATTCTATTATGAATTGATGTACTTGTTTGTTGATTCAGGTATGTTATAATGTATTGAATAGGTTTAGTGTATGTAATTATGTGTTTTAATAAACTTTTCAGTTATTGCTAGCATCAACAGCCGTACATAAATTCATCATAAGTCTTGATAGCAGACTATATATATATATATATATATATATATATATATATATATGAAATGAAAACTTATAAATCCTCACGGATTGAAAAATTTGTATAATGATCTTGTATGCTTGAATGACATCCTTGGATACAGAAGCTACTTTAGTAAATGCAAGCAGATATTTATTAAATTATATAGAAATGAATTAAAAATTTTTTCAACCGCATTTTTCCATCTGGAATAACGCTGAATTAATCATCACATGTTCAACGCACGTTTATTTTCAGACAAGCAGAGTCCCTACTCAAAATCATTAGAACTCCGGGGCGTTATCGAAAACCAGCCCATCGTTATATTTATTCCGAAAATAGAAGGGCGGATATTCTGGGTAGTGATAATTCACTCGGATGAGATTTTGTTCTCGGAAATAGGTCAGACTGTAACAGGATGTCCGAGAATTCTCAACAGCTTTCCAACTCGTCCCTTTACAAATGGAAAACGATGTCACTAATGCAAAGAGTCATGTTGATATTTACTTCCCATGAAGTGATTCGATATCTCAAACGTTAGATCGTGCTTTCAGCATCTTCAAAAGTGACTTTATGAGATGAAAATTTTAGAAAAACAGTCACAGAGATCGTATTTTCCCCTAACACAACTCAATTCATATAGAACTTTTCAAACCTCTACTTAATTTGAAGGGTCTTTGAAGGTGAAACAACATGAAACGTTCTCATAAAAATAATGAACGAGGTACATAAATATAGATGGGATAAAAAACTTGACAGGGGTGTAGACGTGAGTGTTTTTTCTTTCCTTATCCCCTCTAAATTGTGCTGAGAAGCTGAATTTGTTGTTCAAAATTAACCTCAACATCATATGCAGAAATTTTCGCCTGAAAATTTGGAAATTGTACCTCCACTCTCATGATATTCTTACGAATCGTGTTGAATGCGAACAAAATTATTAAATTTTGTCAATCAAGTAATCAAGGTGGATCCTTTCAAATGAAAAATTTCTAATAGAAATAATTCAAAATTATTGTAAATTTCAGCCTAAATTCTCTATCAAAAACTCTTACGATTTAGTTAATAAAATTAAAAATATTCATTTGCCACTCAATTCTAAATTGATGTCCTGGGATGTAGTTAATCTTTTTCCAAGTATACCACCCAAGGTTCCTTTAACCCTAATAGAAAAGTTACTTAATAGCAATCTTGTTAATCCTTTCATAAAATCAGATATATTGTCGCTTTTGGAATTATGCCTGGAACAGAATTATTTTAGTTTCAATGATAAGATTTACAGCAGTACTGAAGGCTTAATTATGGGAAACCCTCTGAGCCCTTTGTTGGCTGAAGTATTCATGGATAATTTGGAACAGTCAATTCATAGTCATCCCGTTAGTCGGCAATTCGTTTATTGGTTTAGATATGTGGATGATATTATTTGTTGTTTCACTGGTACTCTTAGACAACTAGATTGCTTTCAAACATTCCTTAACACTTTACACCCTAATATAAAATTCACTTTAGAGATGGAAAAAGATAACTCAGTTAACTATTTGAATTTGAAAATAACAAAAGTAGATAACAAACATAATTTTTCAATTTTTCGCAAACCATCGCACACTGATAGCGTCATACATAGTACTTCCCTACATCCATTCCAACACAAAATGGCAGCTTTCAATAGTATGGTACATCGTTTAGTAAATATTCCACTTTCAAACGCCAATTTTAACATCGAGAAAAATATAATTAAACAAATTGCCGTAAATAATAATTATGATCCCAATATTATAGACAATATGATAGATAAAAAGTTTTTCAAAAATGCGATTAACCAGGTGTACCCCCTTACTAAAAATAATATCAAATATAACAGCCTCACTTTCATCGGAAATTCAAGTAAAAAACTTAAATCTCTCTTTTCTAAGCACAACATTGACATTGCTTATCGCACCGGTAATAATTTAGGAAATCATATAGAAAATAATAAATCCAAAGTTCATAAAGATAATAAATCAGGAGTTTATAAAATTAATTGTGGTGATTGTGATAAGTTTTCAGAAGTTTTCAAACTAGAATTTCAGAACACAAACGTAGCTTTGTTAATCAGAAGTCGGATTCACATTATGCAAACCATTTAATCCAAGAAAATCACACATTCAATTTCGATTTTAAAACATTAAATACTGAAAGTAAGGGAATTAAACTTAATTTTTTAGAATCATTACAGATAAATAAATACAAGCATTCCGGTCTCCTATTGAATAGCCAAATCGATCATACTTCAAGCCCCCTTCTCAATCTTTTCAAAATTACCGAACTACCTGACTAGCAGTTCAGAATTGGTTTTTCCTTTTCTAATAATTATTTGTAACCATCTTTGTATTTACCCCTTCTACATAATTTGTCATTTCTTGTTTTCGATATAACAGAGAATCATAGTTAGTTTGCCATTAGCATCTGAAGAAGGTGAAGTTCCACCGAAACGTGCGTCATGCGTTATTTTTTATAATAAATGTGTAAATTGTTATTTTTATCCATTGTTTCAATATGTTTATTAATTTACACCAAGTATCGGCCCAATCAATTCAAAATTTGAAAAATTTCTCCATTTCGCATCACTTGGTTCAACAGAATGAAATACTGAAATGAACAAAACATTTCTTGGGATTCTTATATCTTAGTTATCAGGTAGGTTCTAACCAATTTCAAATTGGTAAGAATAATAGGGTCTCTTTAGTCTGGGTTCCCGGCCACTCGGGAATCAAGGGAAATGAAGAGGCCGATTAACTCGCCAGAAAAGGAGCACAAACGCCATTTACTGGCCCAGAACCTTTCTGTGGTTTAGGAAATACACCTATAAGAGAGAGTTTCAGGAGGAGGAGGAAACCGAAAGAAAAATACTCTGGCGGAAACTTCCAGGGATGGATCACTCCAAAAAGTTCCTCCGGAAATATAAAATTTCAAGATCCAAAGGATATCTGGATCTCAGTAAGAATAAACTACACCTCCTCACTGGCTTCCTTACAGAACACTGTTTCCTAAGGAAGCATCTGATGAGAATAGATTTATCAGAAACTGACGAGTGTAGATTCGGTGGGGATGAGGACGAAACTTCTATGGAAACTACCTGGCTACAGAATGCCTCGCTATTGCAAGCCAACGAAAGAAATGCTTTGGTCAAGAAACTTGTAGGAGTAATAATAATAATAATAATAATAATAATAATACATGAATTTATTCCCAACAGGTTTACACCCAATTACAGAGAAAAATAATAATGATAATAAAAATATAAATACAAATATATGCATAATAGACTCTCATGCTAATATATAAGAAAATTATTAGAATTCTATCAAAACCATAAGCAAATAATATACAATTCATAATCCCATGTAGACAACAGAAATAAATTTAAAAAAAAAAACATCATGATACCTCCGTTCGCTGTTCTAAATGGCATGTCAGAGGCATCGGTGGACCAGCGGTAAGGTGAACCGCCTTATACCGTTTGTTAACCGAGGATTGTGGGTTCGAGTCCCACCTCGCTCTTGGGTGTTGTATATGTCCGGAATTTAGTGGTTATTTATGATGAAAAATGTTGGGTAATGTACATAGTTTACAAGCCCATTGGCCGTTCGGAACCGGCGTTAAACTGTAGGTCCCTCGAGTTAAAAAAAAAAATGGCATGTCAAAATCACTGATAGCGCATCAAAATATATATCACATCGATTACAACACTTATCATAAACATTGCACATAAAATTGATAGCAGAACGTGACATAACATTTAATCTGCTGTGATCAACATAAAAAGTATTACTCCGTCTCAGACCAGGCCTTGGTACGCGGATTTTTATCTTACTAAGAAGAAATGGTGAGTCAATTTTATTGTGCAGAATTTTGTACAGCAACGTTAGAGCAAAACACTCACGTTTCAACTGTAACACATCAATTCCAAGACTTACGGTTAGGACAGAGTGATCGAAGCCTCTCGGAGGGTATTGCCCATAACATCTGAAATACATATATTTCAAACACTTTCTCTGAACAGCCTCAAAGTCTACCACAGAATTATTGTACAGAGGAGACCAGATTACAGAGGCATATTCTAGCTTACTACGAATAAAAGAATAGTATAACGTTTTCATCGTGCCGAGGTTAACAAAGTTGTTCCAGTTTCTGACAAAATAACCCAGCGTTCTAGTTGCAGATGCCGTAATACGACTTATGTGCTCTGAAAAGGACAGCTTATAGTCAAAAACAACACCTAGATCCTTGAACTCAACGCATCTATTCAGAATCTGACCATCCAATGTATAGCCGTGGTGAATCAGAGTCAATCTACGAGAAAACGACAGAACTTTACATTTACTGACATTAAGTTTTAGTCCGTTGTTGGAACACCATAAATTGACCGTATCCAGGAGTTTCGACATGACCTCATTGAAGCCTTTCCAGATATTGGAGTTCATTGATACTCTGAAACTAGAAGGCGAGCTGTAGGTAGATGCGTAGTACAGAACACAGCTCTGATAGGGGGGTACAATAGACCATAAGGTCGCAGTACAACATAACCCCAAACTAGAGGCCTCGGTAGACCAGCGGTAAGGTATACCGCTTGTAAGCCGAGGATGTGGGTTCGAGTCCCACCTTGCTCTTGGGTGTTGTGTATGTCAGGAATTTAGTGGTTCTATTTATAAAGATAAATTGTTGGGTAATGTACTTCGTTTACAAGCCCATTGGCCGTTCGGAACCGGCGTTAAACTGTAGGTCCCTCGAGATAAAAAAAAAACCCCAAACTAACTAAATAAATAAATATCAGGTAGATTCAAGTAATTTTCTCATCACTCAATAAGTAATTCAAAAACTTAAATTGCACCATAATTGGTTAACCTCCAATTAAACATAGAAATGAAATATATAACTAAAGGGCGCAGTAGACCAGCTTCACCGTTTAACATTATCCAGGAAATATGAAATAATTGATACTCCACCATGTTTAATTTCAATGTGTACATAAATAAAAATATAAACAAAATCTACAAAAAGCATACTAAATACACATAAACAGCTTGACGAAAAATTTTGTCAAACCGTAATTTCATGAGAAATTAACTGATATAGCGATGTTCTGAAGCAAACTTTCACAAAGCTCGTTGTATCACTCTTAGACTTGATATCTTCCGTACATATGTCAACAAACCCCGTTTTCCAAGAATAATACCTCACGTTCCGCCGAGAATGCTAACTCGCCCGTAATCACATCACGTACTTTAGATTTTTTCGCCACTAGATTTTAGTAATCTCCCCTTAAAATCTCGTACCATTAATTTCAATTTCTCGTGTTCTTTTATGATATTTCCGCAAGGGATTTATCTAATTATTATTAACGTTCATATCCTTCACATCTTAGCTAAACTTATGTGATAGTCTGAATCATATCACAAAGATTTCATTGACTAGTATTGCCGCCTATCGAAGAAATAAGAATTATTTGTGTCACTTTGAATTGTAGTTCACACATAAGAGAAGAATGAGATGGTAATGAATTTGATAGTTTATAAATTGTTTTATCATTATTTGTAGTACTGGACAAGATTATAAATCCGTTTATAAAGATACTTCACATATTGAGGCTTCATTATATTTTCAAGATACTGGCATTTAAAAATCAATTATTAGTTATTGGTTGACTTCTATCTATATATATATATATATATATATATTTATATATATATATATATATATATATCTATACATATATATATTATATATATATATATATATTATATATGTATATATATATATATATATATATATATATTTTATATATATATATATATATATATATATATATATATTATATTTTTAGCATTAAAGTAATTGTATTTCATCGATTCTTGAAATTTATATTTTGATAGTGACGCAAAAGAAGTGCATTCTACAATTTAATTTATTTTTATTGATATCCAATCAATAAATTTTTATTGGACCTTCAAAGAAAATTTCTCATTTTTAACTTCATATTTTATGAGGTTTTATGAAAATGTCGAAATTCATTGAAAAAGGGGGGAAACGGAATTAACAAATCACAATACTCCAAAACTTACCTTCAGAGCTTCTTCATGCGATATTTCAGTGAAAGGTTTTCCGTTCACTTCCAAAATAGAATCGCCCGGCCTCAATCCCGCCCTTTCAGCAACGCTGCCCTCTTCTACCCTGGATATGTATACTCCAACACCTAAAACAAAATATAAATCATTCTGATTTGTTTTGAATACTAAGCAGCATTTGAGAAATGACATAATATGTTGAAATATATATATGTATATATATATATATATATATATATATATATATATATATACATACATATATATATACATACATATATATATATATATATATATATATATATATATATATATATATATTTACTTATTTCCTTAGCAATACCAAAATTTATCAATACACGTCTGCGCTATAAATTACATTTTCATGTGTCTACACAATATTATACTATAATATTAATAAATAATAGTTTAAAAAAACAAAAAATACTTTTTTGTAGATACTCAAACTGAAAAGTAGAAAATAAATAATAGTTCAAAACACTAAAAGAAAACGCTTCAATAGATAAGCAAACTATAAAGTAGAAAATAATTTCCAATCAATTCAAAAGCGTGGGGTGCTTGGAGTCAATTGTTATAATATTTTAATGACAGATATAGGTGGAAGTACAATAAAAAATATACAATTATTTTGTTAATTACACTATTCTAAATTCAAAGTTATTGGAACTCTTAAGTTTGATTTTCTATTAAAGCGTGTTTTTTAATTTTTTAAACTATTATTTATTTTCTACTCTTTAGTTCTGCTAACAACTACAAAAGCGTGTTTTTAATTTTTTCAATTAACATTTATCTTTGCTTTTATAGTTTTAAAACGATGAAAATTTCGTAGCAACGAATAATCGGCTTTTTGTGGGTACTTGGCACAGAGACACGGGTATCCGATTTGGAAAATCGCTTATCGCGAATGTCCTGATCAGGATAATGGAACAAACTATTTAAATTATTGCATTGTTATCGGCCTGGATTACCGAATAAGTTTCAAATAAATCCGACTATTTGAAGGGGTGAAAATCATGTTCAACGATTTCGTTACATAGATACATACCAAGCTGATAAAACCGTTTGAAAAAGAGGAAAAGTTCATAATTTTGGATATAGGAGGTATTTTCTGCAACTTCTTATCCGATTTCAGGAATTCTTCGCCAATATTCAGAATGAACTTTAGGGTAAATCGAGGGAAAAAACTATATAGCAAACTCGTTTTTCACGCTGAATTTCTTAGAGACTCTTTTGAGATTTACAACTTTTTTTTGAGAATAAATTAAAGATCTCTCATTGAAATCGATAAGAAGATTCTCAGATAACATTGTTTGGAATAGTGGTTTAGATTTTACGATCGTGGTTTTAAAAAACAAAATAAAATACACTTTGATGTTAGAAGGAAAGTGAGGAGGGAGAGGGGCAAGGCGCGTACGTATACGAGACGCGCGATACGCACAGCACGTGTCCAGAATTGTGTTAGAACTGGCAACGCCGCAGGCTCAGCTAGTGCATTATAGAAAGCTTTCCCGATAAAATTTTCATGTTAAATTATAAGTACGTTAAGTTAATTAAATACAGTTTCCTCAGCATAGCATCTAAATATTGTCGGGTAAGTCCTCTATGTTTTTACAATATCTCTAGAAAAATACGACTGATACTTCTTCGAGAAATTGGACTCAAACTTTGTGTGATCAATATGACAAACAATATTATCCTCGTTAAATTCTGAAAGCATAAGGTTGAGCCACACATATCCGCACCGTGTCCGCACCGCGTCCGCACCGTGTCCGCACCGCGTCCGCACCGAGCCCGCACCGAGACAAGGCCGTGTGTCGGCCAATAAGTTCAAAGCCACACATTTCCGACACACGGCCGCATGACAGCCGTACTACGAGCGTGGTCGGAAGCAACAGCGAATTGGCAACAATAGCTATTGCGTTGGACGATGAAGAAAATGAGAAAAATAGACCAAAACGATGAAAAATGTGGGTACACAACGCTTGGAAAGCAAAATATGTTGAAGGCGAATTCTGCACGTTGCTTCCTCATCTAATGGACGATGAGGCCAAATTTTACGAATACCTTAGAATTTTTGAACTTGAGAATTAAAGATTTTGAAGAAAAATTATCAATAGTACCTATCGATTTTTACAGGGTGAGCAGAAAAATTTGCCCCCCACCAGCTACGCTCTAGTCTAGGTACTATATACCGAGAATCCATCGGACAACGCACTGTGTCTGTCAAAAATTAAAACATTAACTAAGTCGCACGGTGTGGATTCGGTGCGGACGCGGTGCGGGCACGGTGCGGAGTTGTGAAGACAGCCACATAAGAAAGCACGGTACAATTCATCACCGATACACGGTCGTAACACGGCCGTGTCTCGGCGCGGACACGGTGCGGACATGTGTGGCTCAACCTTAAAGCTTGAGCCACACATGTCCGCACCGTGTCCGAACCGACACACGGCCTTGTCTCGGTGATGAATAGCCCCGTGCTTTCTTATGTGGCTGTCTTCACAGCTGCGCACCGTGCCCGCACTGTGTCCGCACCCAGTCCGCACCGTGCGAGATAGTTCATGTTTTACTTTTTGACGGACACGGTGCGTTCTCCGATGAATTCTCGGCATATAGTAGACATGGAGACTAAAGTGTAGCTGGTGGGTGAGCAATTTTTCTGTTCACCCTATAAAAATCGATAATATTGTAAATGTTTTTACTGTTTTACTTTATACAAGCCTTACAGTCAATCATAAGTAATGATTTGATGTCTATTAGGGCCTGGTCTGATTCAAATGGACTTTGTTTCAACACAGATGAAACTGTAGTAATGTCTTACAGAGGAACCCTACAACCTGTTACCCTAAACAATAAAACAATTCAAACAGTGAACTCAGCGAAGTTTTTAGGTCTTTATATTGATGAGTCGCTCAAATGGTCTACTCATATAGACATATTAACAAAAAAATTATCTTCTGCATGTTTCGCCATTAAAACGGTTTCTAGAGAGCTTTCAATTTCTGCTGCGTTGTCGACATACTTTTCTTTATTCGAATCACACCTTCGTTATGGTTTGCCATATTGGGGTTCATGCAGCCTTTTCCACTTTGAGTCTGTTTTCAGATTGCAAAAGAGAGCAGTTCGTTATATGTTTGATCTGAGCAGAAGGACACATTGTGAATTCTACTTTAAAAAATTCAAAATTCTAACTCTTCCTTCACTATTCATATTCGAATCCGTCTGTTTGGTTCGCAAACACATTCATAACTTTTCAGAAAGACCAAATCATAGATATCCCACAAGAAATTCAGATACCGATATTTATTTAATAACGCCCACCTCCGTCTTAACAAAAAACTCCTTTACCTACAAGGCCGGAAAGTTATACAATCATCTACCATTGGAGCTAAAATCCTTGAGTACGTTCAAAAAGTTCCGAAGTTCAACTAAGGCTTTTCTTTTGGAGAGACCATTTTACTCAGTGGCAGAATTTTATTCTGTAACTGAATTTCACAATGTAACATAGACCCTTGAGATCCACATTTAGTAGCAACATATATTAATGTTTTGTTTTTTTTGTAATATACAAAATTTTATATCTGTATGATAAGTTTAGTTGACAAATATGTTGATTCTTAACATATGTTTATACATAATCGACTGATAAATGTTTTTCTATTTGGTTCTTCTATTTAATAGATTCTTGTTTTATTCAACGATTGAAAGTGTGTTTTGTTTAATTAGTTATCATTGTTAAATTTTATTTTCAATTTTTTATAGGTATGTGCTTTGTCGACAAAATTTTGTAATTTTATAGGACAATAAAGCTGTTTCTCTCTCTCTCTCTCTCTCTCTCTCTCTGTTCAATCTTTAATTCTCAAGTTCGGCCATTCAAATAAAGACATGTTGTATGTTGTGCATCTGTTGTTCTTACTATTGTATCCGATTCCATAAGTCTAAAAAAGATTGATTATAGACTAGAGAACAATACGGTCATTCGGTCTGGGATTCTGATATGGCACGTTTTTCGAGAGAGATGTTTTATTACAGGATACCAATTTTTTTTTACAGGAACTCAATTTTAGATAGAGTTCACTGCAGGACACCGACCATATTATATTCCTATGACACTGACAAACACAATTACAAACCCAAATCGCTCTCATCAGGGTGCTTTCGAATGAATGACCCTCAGTTTCCCCATTTTATCCTAGTAGTTTTTTCTTATAAGAAGAAATATCAACAAGGAGAGGACAGGTTTTTCTTTATATCTATATTACGAGTATACTACGACAAAGAAAGGGTACTACATTGTTTTATAGTTCTTGCGCTCGTAGTACGGCCGTCATACGGCCGTGTGACAGAAATGTGTGGCTTTGAACTTATTGGCCGACACACGGCCGTGTCTCGGTGCGGACACGGTGCGGATATGTATAGCTCAACCTTTAAGGGGCATTGTTGATGTTGATAACGATGACAAATATGCAAAGGAACCAATACTGACGATTATTTTCATTTTTTAATTTCAATTCTAAATCAATTACCATACTCGTTATGTAAGTTAGATCAGCAAATGTAATGTATTGGAAATCAATTAAAGTTTGCAATTCGAAAAAACATATAACAACAACTTGCAGCATAATTGTAGATATAATATACGTTTTCCCATTATTTTCCGCAAACCACGGCGCCCAAAACACTCTGATACCATTTCACACTGCTGAAAATCCGGAAAAACCGTATATTAATGCCGAATAATAACTCATTTCAATGTAAACGTAGTTTGTCAGGGGTTGATTGAAATCTATTTTGAATTTTAAATGAACAACTCGACCTGGCACGAAACCGACCGAGCACGGTATGTATATATAATGGAAAATATCACTCGCTCGTTTTTTCAATTCAATAATTCCGGCACGATACCTTCCTTTCTTCGAAATGGCAAGGCTCAAAGGTATTCAATCAGTTTATCATTGGAAGGTTGATTATTCAATCTTTATCATTCCAATCGTATACAAACGAATAACCGTTTCAGGAAAATCATACACTTTTCCGACTTTTCGCCCATTTATAGTCTCAATTCTTTTCAGTAGGTACCCAAACTATTTTGTTGCTACAACTTCCGATTAATTTGTTTTATTTTTATTTTGCGGTTATTGAAAAATACTCAGCATTTCGTTCCATCGAATAGAAATTACCTATTATTTCATAAAAGAGCCATTGAGCATTTGGGTAAATCGAAAACAAATCTTTAACTCAATCCACTGAAAAATAAGAACTAATCCACCTCAAGGCTTTTCCTCTTCAAGTACAAGACATGATCAGTCACATTGAAGCAGAGTTGTAATCTTCTGCGTAGTTTTTAACCAGACAAAAACTCTGTAATAACTGATTGTTGCTGCATGAACGCTGCTGTAAACATAATTGCAACTTATTTGCCACTCGGTTCGCTTATTTGGTTCAGTTGGCTGTGATGATACTGCCGTTACACGCTCTCATAAAACTATAGTCATTACTTGCCACTTGAAAACTTCTAGGTTCAAACACCAGAGAAGCTATGAATTTATTATAGATGTTTTCTTATGAAGTTAGTAAGTCATTGCTTTGAAACCCGCAGTATCAACCTCTGGCACCTTTCCTACGAATTCTGTTTCATAGATCTTTCGGGTCAAACACATCCTTTAGCATTTCTACACACAAGTGTGTCCTACGATCTGACTGAAGGAGTTCCTCTCCACAACTCAAACCATCCCTCGTCTTCCCTACTGCATGACAACATGTGAGAGTAATTGAACACATGCATTTACCTTTGAATTCAAATGATCTGAAAATCCACCAACTCCTCTTTTTTCCCAAAATAATATGAAGGTTCAACGTCTTAACTACATAGCAGAAGAGCTAAATGAATTAGAAGAAATGCAATAACTGCAATCGAGCAGTATTTCAAGGGCTGGAGAAATCATTGATTACGGCCTATTATTGTTTTATTATTGAGATATCAGCGCCACTATCGATGAGGTAGGCGAACGATGTAACTGGATCGCGACGTACAGGGCCGGCCTAAGGCGAAAATTGCAAGTGTGCTAGACTCAAATTTTATGCCCCTGCCGAGGGGGTCTGGGGGGTATGGAATTTTTTGAAAGTTAAGGTCTAAAAACACAGTTTTTGTCCACTTTTGCGCCTTGTAGAACATTAAATTTATGTATGACAATTTGATTCATTATTGATTGACTTGATATGTTCAGTACTCTTCCTTGTACTATAACTACCATTATGTCAAATAAACTAATGAAAGCTTAACTCTTCATTGTTCTCGTGAACATAAGAAAGTTGTTCTTTACAGTTTACTGAGAATAATTATTTTTTCCGCAGTAATTTTGTGGATTTTTTCATATTGAATTATACCAACTGATAATGTGCAATTTTCACCTAACCGAAAACTTAGAGTTTTTGAAGTCCAATGCTATTCCAACTAAAATCTTCCACTTTTATCGGAATCTGATCCTGGGCCATCATACAGAGATTCTAGATAATTGTATTTCCTTTCATGTAACAACCAGAGATACTATTAAAATAATAATAATAAATGTTTATTTGCACAACCAAAATAACAGTTTATCATAACATCAAGAATATGAAATAAAACTTGACTCTATAGCTAGGTAAAAACTAAAATATTCAATTATATAACCAGGAAAAACAGAGATTCTATAAAAAAAACTAGACTCTTAGAAGTCCACCGTACTTTTAGGAGAGCTGTTATACGTCAGGAAAATTCATAAACTATAATAACTCATTACGTTCAAATCATTCAAGCAGAGTATTCATGTTAATTCTTCTTTTATTTCATGTTGTTTCTTTCAGTTTTGCTGGTAAGTACTTAGTTTTGTCCATTATAATCAGAACCTCCTCAGTTGGTAATGAAAGACATGTCAGAGATGTTTTCTTGAAACTTTTGAAAGTTTTTTTTACTTTTTAATTAAATAGGTGTTCTATCATACTGCCCTTTCATGATGTATACATAGTTACTCTTACCAATTAGTTTATTCGTCCTCTCCTTTATTTTATTATTGATTTTCATGTTCAATGATAAAATTCAACTTGATGTAGGTAGGTTATCTACTGTTGAACAGAGATAATATTGTCCTCAATCGAAACACTGAACTACTGGAAAATACGAAGTCCAAAAAAACACAAATTACGAAGCTAAACGTTCGAAAACTCAAAATGAAATGAACGTAAATACTATTACAAACAATTTAAACTATCCGTTAATGGCCCATGCTCTAGTACCGATATTAGCCGTTCCGGCACTACGATCTTAATTTCAGACGCCAATTGGCTAGAAAAGCAAAGACGGGTGAGGGGGAGGGAGGCAGGAAGATGAGTCACAACACTTTCCGCGTCCCGCCACGAGACGACTGTTCTACTGACCTTGGTCAAGGGCATCAGACTTACTGTATTTCAGAACTCATTGGGGTAGCTGGGTACATCTTCGGTTTTACCTTGAATTTTAACTGTAATAGTTTTAAGACAAAATTCCTTCTATAGTCGGCGGCAAATCATTGGAAGCTTGGGATTTTTAGCTGTGTGAATTAATTTTTCAATCCACAAACTGGCAACGATGCTGGGCGAGGGGTGTAGAGGGGAGTGTACAGCTGTTTGGTGTCCAAGCTTCCAATGATATGCCGGCGAGTATAGTTTAAATATTTCTGCCCAATATTTAAATCAGTTTCTAAACATTTTCCAAATTTATTATTTTTTTTTTACAAAAATTGGTCAATTTAATGCCCCTCTGAAAGGCTTGAGTGTGCGGCTGCATACTTCGCACACCCCTTAGGCCGGCCCTGGCGACGTAATATAGTTCCTATTGGTGCTACAAATTGATTATGGGCCTAGATCGCATAACGACAGGAATGCATCCGAGTAAAATATATGGCTTTCATACTAACAAAACGAAATACGTAGGCAGTGCTGCCGGACTGCCGTAACTTACCTGAGCAAGCAAAATGTTCAAATATTTAGGTTCTTGAGGTTATGAAGAGGAAAACATCGTATAGAACCGTCAGGTGGAATAAAATATGTTTTTATAATATAGATATTACGAGAACTGATACAATAGATGGAAACAAATGGTAATTAACTTGATAATTTGTAGAAACTGTAAATCAATATTGGCTTGGAAATCATATAAACATAAACAAACAATGACAATTCTGTTATGAAAAGAAAAACCATCGTGTTTTTTATCAGGATTACTTGAAAATTTAAGCCCATTTTTATATTTATCTGTATTAGTTACTGGCTAGGATTTTCAATGAATTAGGGTTTTTATTTCTAGATTAATAATTATCCCAGTAGCATTTTATTCAGTACAGAAAAGGACCCCAACGAATTAATACATAAATCGTTGGTCGGACATTTCATTCTATTATTAAAATTATGAGAATCAATAATATAACCTAATTTATCTCAAATAAAATTTCTTTGTAATATTTATTATACAATTTGGCTACACTGGTCTAGATGCTGTCGTGTCATGTGGAGATCTATTCGGGCTTCCGTATGTATTATGTCTTTCAAGATATACTATAAACGGAATGTAATCAATATAATTGAACACAGAAGGGATACTAATATTTCGTGCTTCTTTCCTCCTAGCGTTCAATATGGAGAAACTAATAACTAGTATCGAATCAAATCTTACCTGCATCTTTTCCTCCCTTAACGCATATGCCGAACCCATGGGCGTCTTGTGCTTCTCTGACCATATTCACGGTTCTGGTAGTCAGCTCGTGAATGCTAGGACCGTGATGTGGAGTCCTATAATTGACCTGGTGCGTTGTGGAGGGTGGGCTGCTGGCTGGAGACCTTCTACTAGGTCTATCAGGGATCAGTTTAGAATGAGCGTTCGTGACTCCACCACTAGTGCCGAAAAGTCGAAGAACTTGTTCCGGAGATATAGGACGCTTTTTGTTATTTCCTGCCCCACTGGATGGTCGAGCTGTGGAGAAGTTGGGGTTGGACCCGAGGTAAGTTCCTTGAAAAAAAGGAAGTACTTGATTATACTAAATTTGAATTTCTTTATGTGCAATTAATCATACAAGGTGATATTAAACGATAGATAAATAAGAGCAAAAAGTTAGAAATTAAAATCTTCTGATTAATTTCAAAATAGAAAAATTATAATGTGTATTGATTATAAATGAACATCACTTTGAAATGAAATTAATGTCATCGAAAAGGAAGTATTACTATACGCTCAATATTTTTCACTAAAAGTTCTGTCCACATTGTGGTGTATTAGTTTTTATGCAGAATTTTCTTTTCAGTTATGTGACTGAATTTTCCCGTCAATTTCAAAAGTTAGAAAATTCAATAAATGATTAATGTAAAGTTCTTCACATTAATAGTACGACGACATTAAATGAAGAATAAAATAATTATCTCTTTGTGTATTTCGCGATTTCCAAAAGTTTGAAATATCTTATTACGAAATTATCAAAAGGAAAAGTACGACTCCGAATGTCCTCTTGCGATGGTAACTAATGGAGAGGTTATAAAAGAATATACCAATGAAGTATAGGTATTATTCGTTATAAAACTATCAGAAATTTTTGATCGTAATAAAATTTACCATACATTTTTGGTTGAAAATAATCTCTTGAGTGATTAAATTTTGAACCATCCCTGAAGCTTTTTAAGATCATTGGTTTCATTGTTGATATTGAAATGTTGCTTGAATGTGTATATTCAATAGTGGAAAATGTATAATTACGACCAGGGAAATATCATCTGTATTTACCTATATGTAGTATATATAGATATATATATATATATATATATATATATATATATATATATATATATATATATATATATATATTTACTAGCTGACCCAGCAAACGTTGTTCTGCCTTATAAATTATTTTCATCTATCTATCCTATCTATTCATCTATCTGCCGATGTATTTCTATCTATCTAACTATCTATCTATCTATCTAGATAAATATCTATCTTTCTATCTATCTATCTAATTATGTATCTATCACTCTACCTATCTATCTAGATATCTATCAATCTATCTGACCCGGCAAACGTTGTTCTGCCATATAAATTATTTTTGTCCACGACTGTGCTATAAATCATTCATTATACGTGTGCTTCACTAGTGTGTATAATGGTTTATTATACACTGCATGACGTCACACTCGAAACGTATGTCCAAACTTGAGACTATCATTCACATTGTTAGGATAGTATTGTTATTAGATTTTCAGGTTTTATGTAACTAAGATAACTTTTAGGCAATTATTAAACTAATATTTAATATAATGCCCAACTTATTGAATATTCACTCTAATAAATTATCTATTTCATTTTTATCAGAGTGAAAGAAATGAATGGAATCGATGTCAAGTGAAATAGTTGACGTTTACGTGAGTATGCAGTTTTCAGTGAACACAAAAAATGTTATGTCAACGCTTTTGATAACTATTTATATTGTTGAAAATACAGATTATTACTAATTTTTTCGAGGAAGTCGCGAACAAAGTATAGTATTCTACTCGCACAAAATTACAATTTTTCACTCGGGTGAATTGCGACACTCGCTTGCAGCTCGTGTCGCAAACTTCACCCTCGTGAAAAATAGCAATCATTTTGTGCTCGTTGAATAATATACTATTATCTATCTATCTTTCTATCTATTCATCAATCTGCCGATGTATCTTTATCTATCTAACTAACTATCTATCTGTCTATCTAGATAGTTATCTATCTATCTATTCAATAATCTATCTATAATTATATGAATCTATCAATCTCTCTGACCCGGCAAATGTTGTTTGAATTATTAAAATGGCTATTAAAAATATGGGTTGTTAATAAAAGGGTGGAAATTTAGAATTGTATGTATTTTTCAATGCAACATCATAAAAATATAAAAATAAAATATTTTGTCCAAAAAATTTATAAAAATGCTAGGAGTGGACCACCCTAATCAATTAGGGGTGTGAAAAAAATATTACGACCTATTCTCAGACAGACTATTGTTATTGTCGTTTGCCATCTTGCAACCATATTGTGGATCTCTGGATAAAATGAAAGAAAATGTAAATTGCGATGGGATTTTTATTCATGACACAATAAAAATAAAAATCTTTTCAAAAAAATTGAAGTTTATAATCAACAAATGAAAATAGGGGTTGATCGCAGAGGTGTGAGAATTTACGGTTGTATGTATTTTTGAATGCTGTATCATACTATCTCTCAATATTTAGGGGGATGAAAAATAGATTTTGTCCGATTCTCAGACGTAACCGATATGCACACAAAATTTAATGAGAATCGGTCGAGCCATTTCGGAGGATCGTAGAGGGGTGAAAATTTGAAGTTGTATGTATTTTTCGATGCTGTATCATAAAAAAATAGAACAGATAATTTTGTCTGAAAAAAAATTAACAATTAGGGGGATGAAAAAAACGTTGGCCGATTCTCAGACCTACTCGATATGCACACAAAATTTCATGAGAATCGGTCGAGCCATTTCGGAGGAGTTTAACTTCTAAAACCGTGACACGAGAATTTTATATATTAGATAAAATGTTTTCGTGGTCGAAAGTATTTGAAAAACTTGGTTCTCGGGATGAACCACGTGTAAGATTCGAAAAATCTCGACGTCTTGTCTTCTTTTGTGAAGCCATCTTCAGGAAAAGGGGAATAATTCAGATACGTCGCCTCACTCTGCCTACTCCACGAATAAAATTGGGAGGAATCGGAAACAATGCGATTGCATGGTATCAACCTGCCTACTCTTCAGAGTCGACTATATTCATGTATATATATATATATATATATATATATATATTTATATATAAATATATATATATATATATATATATATATATTTATATGTAAATATATATATATATATATATATATATATATATATATATATATATATATATATATATATATATATATATATATATATATATATACGTGTAAAAAATCCTTCCCTATATTTTAAATCAAATATTACTGAAATTGACAATTCGATTTATCAGTTTGCATTCTTCATTCAAGCGAAACAGGAAGAATAACACAGCGGAAAATTTTTATCATGTTCCAGGAGTATTTTCGCTCGCATGACTGATCAGTCCGAAATAACTTCGGAAAATTCATCGTTGGTCAGATAAACATTTGGATTGGATTTCTCCGAAATAGATAGCTTTATTTCATTAGGATTTTTGTGTGCTGAGAGTTCCATATTCATTCCAAATTAGTACATTTCGGTGATTCTTTTGTATATTTTTCTTCTTTCCGTCAAGAAAATATTCATTTTCGTATCTCGCAAATATTTCTAAATCATTTAAAAATTTATACACTATTCACTTCGGGGCCGTTCAAGTATTACGTAAGCAGATTTATTACAATTATTTACCCCCTCCTCCCCTTGTCAGAAAAAGTAAGCAAAGCTCTCACCTCCCCCACCCATGCTTACGTAAACATTGGAACCTATATGCATTTTTCTTTTAACGTATTCTATTCTTATTTTATTATTCATAAGCATCAGTTATAAAATAGGATTTGGATAGATGACTTTGACGCACATTATATTCATTTAAACAAACTTTATCGATACAGTATTCAATATAGAAAAGGTGGAAATATTGTAATCTCATTGACTACCTACTATTACGAACAAAACAAACTTCTTTCGAATTTTTGGTATACATATTAATTCCAATTAATAGTCTTCAGTCCATGACATCCGAATCCGTGATTCTAAGTTTCTGATGACATTGGATGTTTGCTGCTCAATGTTGTGTACCTGCTCACTTTCATCTGATTTTGGAATGTCTACATCGTTCTCATCAAGCCATTCAACATCTTGGTGCTCTAAATTTTGAATAATGCGCATCACTTCATTAGTACGACGAGCAGCCACTCTTATAGGCCTATAACTTTCATATCAGTGTGCGTGTTTACTTTTTGTCACTTGATGTGACGATTTAGTGACTTGATGGAAGCATAATAAAGATCACAAGTTTTGCATATTCGACTGGATAGCTTCAATTTTACCGTCACAAAAATAATCGTAGGGCATTTGCAGGAAATCTTTTAGTGAAGAATGTGAGCGTAGAACTAAATTGACTGGAAGGTTGAGATATTGCCCTCCACCATCCAAAACCAAGTCATCAACTTTTTGTTTTACTTTTACTGGTGGTGGAAGAAACCTTTTGTCTAGTAATCTAAATAGGTCACTTCTTGGACGACAGCATTCGTTGTTTCTACATTTTACAATTTGAAGCAAGTATTGTCTTTCACGCACATGTTCTGAATACCATTTAATGTCTGGAAAATCAGGAAGATCTTGTTCGCTCGGCCCGGTATATGTAGGTATTTGGTTTTCAAGCATAGACAATGTGTGGGTTGCCAATGTGTAAAAAAAATAACTACTGCTGACGTAAACACGACCTCGACCCCCCAGCTCCCCATGTCATCAAAAATAAGTAAAGCAAAAAACCCCGGCACCCCTATAGTGCTTACATAATACTTGAACGGCCTCTTGTTGACGTAAGTCACTAATCATTTTAATGTAAGATATTATTAGTGTAAAGATTGAAATTTTTAGTCGTACATAGTGGAATCCAATTTAATAAATAATAACCATTCTGAAATAAAGACCACTTAGAGGTGTCGTCGGTGTCATTCTGTTAGCACCGAGACTTCCTTTGTTTTTAATCTTTGCGCTACTTATTTCCAGCTATTGTCCATAGGTGGCAATACAATTTCTACATACCTCTGTATTGATGTCTCGAGTTTTAGTAGGTTAAATATCTTATAAATCAGAAAAGCTTCATATTGTATTGAACTTGTAGAGATGTATCGCCAAGCCAACTGACTTAGAAAGTGGTTTTTGATAATTTCTGGTCCATACTAGTACATATAATAGGTGTTTAACTCTTTTCACAAGGATTAATCCTTTATATGTTGAAATTCTAGGTATAATCAGAATAGGAGTGAGCAAAAAGCTGAGAATTTTTATATTTCAAGATTTATTAGGTAACCTCAAACTTAATTCTCCAATTTAAAGTGTGAATCTATTAATGCATCACTCAAAATCTTGTCAATACATCCGGTCACTTTCAGTGATTAATGTTTCAAATTAAGCACCACTTCAATGTCTCCGCTTTCTGAACCTTCATCGCCATACCATCGTGTCAATTTGCAAACACAGTACATCATTATTAAAACCTATTAATGAGCGTCAATTGCATATGCAGCTATCGATTGTTCCGTTTGTCGACTGTTCAATATTCCGCATCGAAGCGCAACATGTGCAGTGTAACTGCAAATCATCAATCATCAAACGCGTTGCATTGATAATTATTGTAGTCGAGTCGTTGGTGTTTAGTGGACCGTAGACAGGTGAGATGAATGAGACAATTAGGAAATAAACAATTATCTACAATCTACGGAATAATATCCACATCGTTTTCAATATTAATAGTGTTACCTACTTCATGGAAGTGAATTGGTTCGTCAAATCATTTTTGTAATTTACTACGCCACTCGGGAGATCTCAAGTCTCAACTAAATATATATAATATATATATATATATATATATATATATATATATATATATTTATATCTAATATATAAATATATATATATAAATATATATATATATATATATATATGTATATATATATATATATATATATTGCATTGATAATTATTGTAGTCGAGTCGTTGGTGTTTAGTGGACCGTAGACAGGTGAGATGAATGAGACAATTAGGAAATAAACAATTATCTACAATCTACGGAATAATATCCACATCGTTTTCAATATTAATAGTGTTACCTACTTCATGGAAGTGTTTGAACTGGTTCTGTCAAATCCATTTTTGTAATTTATACGCCCACTTCGGGAAGATCTCAAGTCTCAACGTAAATATATAATATATATATATATATATATATATATATATATATATATATATATATATATATATATATATATATTTATATCTAATATATAAAATTCTCGTGTCTCGGTGTTAGAAGTTAAACTCCTCCGAAATGGCTCGACCGATTCTCATGAAATTTTTTGTGTATATTGGGTAGGTCTGAGAATCGGTCAACATCTATTTTTCATTGATGAGGTTTGTTTTTCAGACAAAATTTTCTTTATGATACAGCATTCAAAAATACATACAACCCTAAACTTTCACTCCTCGCTGGTCGGTCGAAGAACAACATTTTACATTCTATCAGCTACCAGCGACCAGCGTGCTAAATGGATATGAGATGGTGTTGACGCAGAAATGAATGTAGATCTTAATTAGAAATTTTAGATCATTTTCGTATTCAGAACTGAAATACTAGATATTGGATGGATCTGTCCGTTACTTTGTGATAATACATTTTTTAAATATAAATGAGAAACACTTTACCTTGTTTTTTGTATCACTATTGTTATTAAATTGTTTGCGACAGCAGGTTCGTAGTACTACTACATTTTCAAGATAATGAATATTTTTGCATTTTACAGTGTCGGTCATAATAGGCATACAAAGCGAGGAGTTGAAAGATTATAATTACTGGTTTTATCGAATTTTAACCTATGTAGATGAAGGGCTTGCTAACAACATAAATTTATTCTAGAAGGGGTCAAATATTGGAGAATTCCGTACATCTGTTTGATCATTTCACGAATTGACTGGGTTATTTTTATTATATTCATATATTTCTATGTACTCTGAAATATTTGGTTTCTTACTTCTCGGAGCTGTATGTGAAATGCTTATATTATATATGTCTGGAAAAGAGTGCTTTTAATCTAGAAAGTGTTTCGCAAAATTTGAAATTTCTTTATTTAATTTGAAAGAATGTTGTTATTCTTTATATCGAGTGGCAAAATTTCGGACTGTTTGTCCTAAAAAGTATTCATTCTCAATTACGAGAAGAAACGATCGGTATAATCACATTGAATAAATGATGATATTCTCCAGAAGATTCTTGCCTTTTTTGATTAATAGAATGTACCGTAAACCTTTTTTCAGATTTCTGTTGTAAGAACTACTTTGTAACATTGTTCTCTAATATAATAAAAATCATCACTGTCACTATTTAAATCATCCATTTCAACCACACATCTGCACACTACGCGGGTTGATGTCCGTATGACCAGCTACCATCTACCGGCTCGACGTGCGAGTATCTAGCGGTTTTAACTCTACCAGCTAGGCTACCAGCGACCAGCCAGGCTACCATCCAGGCGCGTTGTGCGGATACCCTAACAATAGGAGTCACCAGAGGAGCTACGAACTTCTAGTCCGTTCCTGTATTCTAATATCAATGTAGAATAATATATCACCGTTCTGTAACAACAACCACTAATATATAAATCATACAATCCTTTAATCAACCAACTCAGCTGCACAAAACAGTTTCGATATTTTTGCCGAAGTTACACCAAATTTTTGATGTACATCCGTTTCCAATGTTTCCACAAAGGCTCTCAACTCTCTCCCAGCTATCGGAACTAACTCACAAGTAACTACTTCACCGCCAGCAGACGTAATAAACGGACTTGGCGTCGTTTCAAAACCCGTAAACTTTTTAACGTAAATGGGTTTCCATAGAGTATCGGACTAATTTAATTTAAACTTCTGAAAAGGTTCTGAATTTTATTGCTAAAGGGGGACGCAACAAATGTCAAAAAAACGCGTGAGCAGCAGAGATCTGTCACTAAAGTCGTATTCATCGCGCGAAGTGTATTGCTTCGAGATGCGATTCAATCGGAATAAATTATGATTTGGAAACCAGGTTTTGATAGCAAAGCGAAATAAAAATTAGAAAATAATTCATTTTATCAAAGAAAAACTCTATCGCAGCGAACTGCATTAGAAAAGCAGGTTTTCAAAACGTAACCAGTTTAAAAAATCTATTTATTCAATTTTGATTTTTGTTTCAAATCCAAAAATCAAAAATTGCGCCCTCTATCGTGTAAACAATATTTATTTCCTCCTTCGAGGGGTCAACCCCCTAACCAATTTATATCGAAATAAATACCATCCAAGATATCATACGAAACTACCAACGAAACGAAAGTTTCAACCATATGGTCCCAAAATTGCGCCTCATATCTTGTAAACAAGATTTATTTCCTCTCCTGGGGGGTCAACCTGCCAAGAAATTCGTATCACACCCAATCCGATCCAATATATCATACGAAACTACCTTCTTACAAATTTTCAATCCTTTTGCTCCAAAATTACGCCCTTTATCATGTAAACATGATTTATTACTTCCCCCAACCAATTTGAACCAAAACCAATATCATACAAGAAATCTTTCGAAAATACCTACTACCAAAATTTTGACCATATTATTTCAAAATTTCGACCTTCATCGTTTAAACAAGATTCATTTCCTCCCCCGGGGGTCAACCCTCCAACCAATCCCATTCAAGATATCATACAAAACTACCTAGACACAAACTTTTGTGCTGTAAACAAGATTTATTTCCCCCCCAGGGGGGCCAACCCCCCAACCAATTCGAACCAAAACTAATACCATCCAAGATATCATACGAAACTACCTATTTACAAACTTTCAACCCTATTGCTTTCAAATTGCTAAAATACATAATCTTATACATACATACATATGAACAACACATATATGTATATGTGTATATATATATATATATATATATTATATATATATTATATATATATATATATATATTTATATATATTATATATATATATATATATATATATATATATATATATATATTATATATATATATATATATATATTTTATATATATATATATATATATATATATATATATATATATATTATATATATATATATATATATATATATATATAATATATGAGGTGGGTGTAGCCAAATTTCTTTTAAGATGGATATGGTCGTACCTAACAAACAGGGAGCAGTTAGTGGTGGTTAACGGGTTCGAGTCTGACTCATTTCAGATTACTTCTGGCGTGCCTCAGGGCAGCCACTTGGGGCCATTATTTTTTCTGCTATATATAAATGATATCAGTGAATGCTTCAGCAATAGTAAATTTTTGATATACGCAGATGACTTAAAGATATACTGCACTATTCATGGTCCGGGTGACTGTCTGGGTGTACAGGAGGATCTGGACCGCCTGGCGGTATATTGCCAAGTAAAAAACCTGAAGCTTAATTTAGATAAATGTGTCTCTATTGTTTACACCAGAAACAAAAATGTTTTTAACCATACTTATAAAATTAACAACACAAATTTAAGGGTGGTCTCCGAGGTCAGAGATCTGGGTGTGATATTAGACTCCAAGATGCTTTTTAGATCTCATATAGAATCAGTCATTAACAGCTCAAATAAGTTGTTTTAGGTTTTTATTAAGAGAAATACCAGGGAATTTCGAAATTTGACAGCTTCGAAAAAATTGTACTATGCTTACGTTTACAGTAGACTGTGCTTCGCATCAGTTGTTTGGGCCCCGCGGTACAGTATATATATTAGTCGACTTGAGTCTGTCCAACATAAATTTTTAAGATACCTATCAGTCAAAGAACAGACTCCAATTTTAAATCACGATTATAGCCTAATAATGCGTCAGCACAGTATGGTCTCCCTAGAACAGCGAAGAGATATGTCTCAAGTGTTAATGATTTTTAAAATTTTTAAGAGACTAGCATTTTGCCCAGAGGTGCACAGTAAGATTCAATTCAATATACTAGCCAGGAATTTTAGGCATCAGGAACTTTTTCAATTACCATTTAGAAGGTCCAATTTAGGACAAAATTCACCGCTGTGCAGAATTATAAGATCTTTTAATTTACATTCAAATAACATACAACACTTCGAAATGGCTTTGAATTGCTTCATGATGTTGATTAAACGGTTATTCTTAAGAAACATATAGTTACATTATAAAAAGGCCTACATTTTTCATAAATCTAAATTCTAACTAGACCATTGTCAATTTGTAATAGGTATTTTTCTTTGATTTCTTTTTTTCTTTTTTTTTAGATAAAGGTACTTTTAACCCGCCTAAATGTATATTAGTATTGGGAGGGTTTTGTTTAGATGTTTATATCTGTGTAAGCGCCAACTTTGGAAATAAATAAATAAAAAAAAATATAAATATATATATATATATATATATATATATATATATATATATATATATATATATATATATATATATATATTTATATATTTATAATTTGATTTGGTCAAACTTTGCCACGGAGGCGATTAATGCCATCCGGGCTATACCGATAATTCTGCTCTACTTGTTTAATATTTTCCCGCGACTAATTTCTTTGTTGTTGTTTATTTACTCGGTCTGCGATCTCGCGAATGGCATTAATCGCCTCCGTGGCAAAGTTTGACCAAATCTCCCAAACCGGAGAGTTCAAACAATAAGCCACAAATGTGTGATTGTCTTCCGTAGCAGGGGATTTCGTTTGTTGTGCTATTTTCATCTCCAAGTTTTCCACCCAATGCTTGGCTACGCCGTTCTGATGAGGACCAAAGATTCCGAAACACGTGTCAACGGCTGCTTCCATATAAGCGGGCTATACCGATAATTCTGCTCTACTTGTTTAATATTTTCCCGCGACTAATTTCTTTGTTGTATATATATATATATATATATATATATATATATATATATATATATAAAATTTAAAATTCATTGTCTAGAACAGGGCTTCCCAAACTGTGCGTCGCGACTACCTGGGGCGTCGCAGCATTATCCTGAGGAGTGAGGCGATCTACATGGATTTTTTCCCGAAAATTTTGAGCAATATGACTTGGTTAGGAACCCTTTTCTGTCGTCCTCACCATCAACACATCTACAGAGGAAGAAGAAAAATTAATAGAATTGTCTTGTGACTCCAGCCTTAAGCTCCAGTACAAACAAACTGCTTGAATTTTGGAGTTCAGTTTCTCACGAATATAGTGCCATTAGTACTACAGCATTGAAGGTTCTATTACCATTTGCATCGTACTTGTGCGAAACAGGTCTGTCTGGAGTTGCAGAACTAAAGAACAAGTACATATCGAAAATAAATTCTGAGAAAGAGAAGCGAGTGGTAATTTCCAAAATTGAGCCCTGTATTGAAAATCTATGCTCAGAAAAGCAAGCACATCTTGCTCATTAGTAGCCAACCAACAAAGTGAAATATAGGTAGGTATATCTCTTTTCAGTTTCGTTCTTATATTTTGTCTTTTTTTCTCATTTTTTAATAAAAATTATAAATGCTTTTTGAAGTTTTTTCGTAACCTGTTACTAGGCTAGAACTACAACTGGCATCTACTTTTTAGCCAGATGGAGCAAGGGCGTCGTCAAGAAATGGCAAATTCCCAAATGCGTCACAGTTAAAATAAGTTCGGGAAGTTCTGGTCTAGAAAGTCGAAAGGGATGAAAAAAAACTACTCCTGCACCTGACTGTTGACTGCCGATAGGCTGCAATAGTCTATTATTTTCAAAGAGAATAGCTCTAAAAAGAAAAAAGGATCGCCGATTATGGATCCTTTATTTTCGAATAGCTGCAGGATATTTTAATCATGACCTAGTTACATTTCTTATTGAAATGTTTGAATGCATGGTAAAATTATATATTATTCGT